>SKCR01038533.1:0-190958 GCA_019454045.1 Zanthoxylum bungeanum | reverse complement strand
GGACACTATTCATATGTGGAAAATTTGAGCAATAATTTTGCTATAAATATAGAGCTTGGTTGTAAGCTCATTTCATCACAAAAATATTAAAACTTCGAGTGAAGAAATCTTGATAGAGAGTGTTAGAATTGAGGTTTTTTTTTGTAAAGAGTGTAAATACTTGTAATTTCTATTCTGGTAAGTAATAGATTTGGTTTTTCCTCAAAAACACTCTATAATAATCAGATAATCACAACATAAACCTCAGAAATACTCGAGCCGGCCCTGACCTCAAGCAACAGACCAAAAGACCAACAATGAAAAATTCAAAGTAACTGCCATGCCAATCACACCAAGCTGCATCTTGTACACAAACAGCCAACTCACAAAAATAAATATGCACCAGCAGAGCCACCAAAGAAACCCATGCAATGCAATCGTCAGAGTCTCTAATACCGGGTTACACGTTCATTGATGTTACTGAAACTACAAAACAAATTTATCATGTGTTACATCATAACAGTGTTTGCATAGCATTTAGGGGAAATAACTTGCATGACCAACTATTCAACCTTAGATTTTGATCTTGGCATTTATTTAAACATTAGGGAAATCTGATTCCAGAGTCTAATTTCGGTTTTAAACATTAAAGAACTGTAACTTACCTTAAGATAATCGATTCTGATTCCAAAATTAAATTTTCGGTCCGATTCCAAAATTGAAACGTGATATATCTAGGGGAAAGCAATGCAATATGGTATTCTTGTCCTAGTGGGATTCATGAATTTTCTGAGTGTCCTATGATGATTAAGATCGTCATGTTAAGACTCATGTTCTACCTGATCAACTGGATTTTCATCTCGGTTAGGTGGCTTTTCATTTTGGTTATCGGTCATTTTAATTGACAGTGAAGGTGATGGACTCTCTATTTAACCTACCGCTAGATGATCGAGACCAATGTCTCATCCAATTTAAATGCAGATTATATGCTAAAATGTAAATATGTAAATGCAATACTTACAAAAAGAAAAAATAATAAACAAGTGAAAAAATAAAAGTAAAAATAAATGACAAAAGAAAGAAAAAACACAATTGTAGTGATTAGATCCAAAAAATGTCATATGATTCTTGTCAATTCAGATCTCAATTGAATTTACAATATATATAGTCTTCTCTGAAAGGAAATGAGCTGACTTGTTCCCACGATCACCCAATTGAATTCATAACCTTTGGAAGTCCGAGGGTTTAATTACGAAATCCATGGTGATCTTACTCTATTTCCACTTGGATATCAAGGCTCTGAAGCTTTCCTGCTGGCCTCTAGTGTTTTTCCTTTACTTGTTGACAAGTACGACACTTAATGACGTACCCTGCCATGTCTCTCTTCATTCCTTCCCAAAAAAATATCCTCGAGGTCATGACACATTTTGGTGACCCCATGATGCATAGTATAGGAGGAAGCATGAGCTTTCTCTAGCATTGAATGTCTCAATTCCTAAACTGGAAATACGACTATTCTATTTTGCTTCCTCGAAAGATCCTTACTTTCTATGAGAGACTCGGTATTTGTATCTTACTCCTAAAGGTCTCAGATGTGCTGAATGTAGAGATTATCTTCTCATACAATCCTAATCTCATCCAGAAATATGGATCCTAGCCGTATCTGTGTTAATAACACTCCATGATCTACTATCTGAAAAATCAATCCATCACAGAGACAACATTATAGCTCTATTACTGATCGCTTTCTCTTTTTTAATAGACAAATGAGATAAGCTCCATAGGATTTTTCTACTCAAGGCATCCATTATCTCACTTGCTTTGCCGGTACAATACTAGACAGAGCGATCATAATCATTTAAGAACTCAACATATCGTCAAAATTGTCGAGAGTATTCCTTCGTTCAAATTCTGAGTCAATGAGATCCAAATCAAAGATCATTGTTAGAAAAGATACTATGTCCCCTATGATTATTCAAACAATGCATCAATTCTTGACAGTAGGTACTTGTTCTTGATAGCATCATGATTATGCTACTCATATGCAATACACAATCGGAGAGTTCCATCATTCTTCTTACAAATAATATAAGATTACTCTATGGAAACACACTAGGAGAGATAAAGACCTTATCTAAGGATCTTGTAATTTCACTTTCAACTTCTTGAATTCTACTTGAGTTGCTCTATATGAAGAAACTGATATTGACAAGGTATTGAAAGCTACATCTATGCAGAACTCAATTCTTCTATTATAGGATAAACTAGGCAACTTATCTGGCCACATCGGATATTTACCCTAGATTTTCATTAGCATGTACCCCTATATGATCATATGTTGGTTTGGCATACTAAAGGTGCTAGTGCTAACTGTGCTACAACATACGAAGAGACTACGAGAAAGGTAGCACTATGTGTAGGTTTGTGGTCAGGCTTCTACGTGTCAAACCTCTATCACAAGTTAGCAGGTACCCTTATATGATCATCTGTTGGTTCGATATATTAGAGGTGCTAGTGATAAATGTGCTACAATATATGAAGAAACTATGATAGAGATAGCACTATGTGTAGGCCCGTGGTCAGGCTTCTACGTGTCAGACCTCTATCATAAGTCATAACAGTAAGAGGGACCAACGTTTGCTATTATCGGTTGTAACCGCCTTAGAATCTATCAAAACCCTCAAATCGGTACACCATGCTCCAGTACTAACACCTACTTTCCTTAAACTAATTACTCAAAAATCTCATGCTCTCATATCATTCACATTCTAATGGAGGAAATTTAGGGAAATGGTGCAATTCTATGCTCTTGCCATACCAGCAGGGTGAACCATTTCTTCTTATCTGCTAAGAAATATGCAGGCCACCAATAGGCCATAGCTCTGAGCTGAAAACTTACTAACTCTACCGTTTGAACTTGTCGATTCCTATTTATAAGTTTTTCTTGACCACGACCTATAGGAACAAGACTATCTATCGCTTTTAACCCTATTTGCAAGGGCTCATGCTCAAATTTACATCCCACTATTCCTAGGGCTTTCACTTCAACACATATTCACTCGTGATCACTTAGAGCCTTTCTTCCATCGATAGGTTCTTCCAACACATCAACCACACACATCCTAGCATTGCCCATCTCGCGGGAATATCCAAAATAGGCCTAGTGCGCTCATCGTATATTCTCTAATTTACTACTAACCTTTTCGAAAGATGTCATCTATTTTCAAGGCTAATGAAGAAAAAAATGCCCTTTGAACGGGACAATGTTTATCAGAATGTTCTCGACGAGACTAAGGTTTATCTGCTAAATTCGCCTGTCTTGATGAGTTCAATCAAGGTCGGGCTTTGTAGGACACAGAAAATCGGCGACGCTGTTCCAGGGCTCGCGGCTCGGTCGGGAGTACGGAGTAGCCCACGGGGGACTAAACCGGAGAAATAAAATGGAGTCGCCACCCAGTGTGAACTGGGAAATGATTTAAGGCCGCACTCACCCCTCGCAAGGGACAACCTCAAATCGTTGGGTTCGGAATGGTCTCTTACTTATGTCACTTGTAATGAACGGATTTATGCAATAATCTAACCAAGTCTACGCAACATACATACATAAGAATATCATATATCTAAGTTTGCATAAAACCTATATCTAAGTTCGCATGCATAGAAGTAAATCGACATAACGACAAGCACACAATTCATAAACACATTAAATAGATAAATGCGGAAATATAAATAAATGATAGTTATCTAAGCGTAAATAATGAAATGATATGATTAATGATATAGTGCAAAAGAAATGATCAAAGAAGCAAACATGCATGAAATGTGACGAAAAGAAGTATGTGCATTGTATGTGCGTTCGTATAGCGTTTGAAAACGCGTTCGAACGGTAAACAGAATGTTCACGTTCGTATAGCGTTCGAAAACGCGTTCGAACGGGATAAGACCTGATGCATGGTAAAGCAGACTACGTGCGCGTTCGAGTAGTGTTCCTAAACGCGTTCGAACGTAAATGAAATAAAATGTCTGCATTCGTATAGCGTTCGGAAACGCGTTCGAACAGGGTAAGACCTGATGCATGATAAAACAAAATAGATGCGCGTTCGAGTAGCGTTCGTACGAAATAAGGCAGAATACATACGTTCGTGTAGCGTTAGGAAATGTGTTCGAACGAGATTACCAAAATGGCATCTGAAATGACACAAACACATGCATGAATAAACAAATACACAATGTAGGACCTCACATGCCCGATTGAACATATTTCACATTCAATCGAGTGTACTTCGTCCGGCGCGACAAAACATCATGGTAAAGATAGCTTTTAGGCATTTCCCTCGAATAGAGGACCTTTAATCCACCCTAGTTAGCCCATGCGCGTTAGATTACAATGCATGAATAAAAAAAAAAGATAATATGCGAAAAATAAATAACAGAATAATAAAAGGCGCGGTAAAATATCGTGATAAAGGTAGTCTTTTAAACTTTCTCTCAAATAGAGGACCTTTAAACCAACATAATTAGCCCATGCGCATCAAACAACAATGCATAGAAGATAAATAAAGCAATAATATGGGACCTCGTATGCCAGATTGAACATATTTCACATTCAATCGAGTGTACTTTGTCTGGCGCGATAAAACGTCATGGTAAAGGTAGCCTTTAGGCATTTCCCTCGAATAGAGGACCTTTAATCCACCCTAGTTAGCCCATGCGCATTAGATTAACAATAAAGAAAAAGACACATAGAAAGTAGATAACGGGACAATGAACACAAAAATGCCTAAGGCATGATAAAGGAATCTGCCCAGAATGCCTGCGTTCGTGTAGCGTTCAGAAACACGTTCGAACGGGGGCGAGGCAGAATGTGTGCGTTCGAGTAGCGTTCGAGAACGCGTTGCAGTAAACACATGCGGGAATGTTTCCCCAAGTGGTACGTGGAGTTGTATCTCAAGTACAGATCGCACTACCGTCCATTCGGATTCGGCTACGAAATTTATGTTTGGGTTTCCATCCGATATACCACGAGAGGCAACATTCAAGCGTTAACACAATGCAATCATAAAAATGGGCATTAAGTATGATGATGCATATAACAACACATAAGCAAAGAAAGAAACATGCGGAAGGATAAAGTGCTAATAATGCGAAATAAATGTGCGATAAATAAATAAATGAACGTTAAAGGAATATGTGACCACGAATTTGGTCGTTTTTGATATAGGACCTCGCATACCCGGTTGGACATATTCCATGTCCAACCGAGCGTGCCGCATCCAAGCTACAAAATAAAAAAAGTAATAAATGGTGCCATTAGGTCTTACCTTTTAAGTTGCTCCTCGGAAATGCGTCACGTCGTCGCCGAAAGGGTTACTGCTCCAAAACTTTTCTGGTTTTCTGGTTCGAGACTTTCCCTCGCTGTTTCGCCGTTGTTCACTACCGTTTCCGTTGTTTTCTTCGCTGTTCCGGATTGCTTTTCTGCGGTTTTCTTTTGCTACTGTTTGGGGATTATTTTGGTCTCGGTTTGGTGGTTATTTTCAGGATTATTTTGAGGGCTGTAAGGGATGTTTAAAGGACTGTTTTAGGTGTGATTTTCGGTGATGTAGGGGGCTATTTTGGGTGTGTAGTTTTCGGTGGTTGATGGGTATTTTGGGTGTGATTTTCGGTGATTGATGGGAATTTTGGGTGTGATTTTCGGTGATGAGAGCTTAGGGTTTTCTATTATTTTTTTTTTCTTTAAGGTAGTTGTGAGTCTCTAATGGGTTAAGGGTTTGGAATTTTGGTTTCTTTTATAATGGTGCATTAGGGTTTCTAGGTAATGAAGGGAATCATGCCAATAAGGGAGGTGATTAATTAATTTATTAAAGGAAATGATATTGTGTAATTTTGGTGGGGATATATTTATTTTGGTAGGTGATTGGATTTGATTGGTTGGGTTTAGGAAGGGGGATTTATTTTGATTTGATTTGATTTATTTAGTTTAGGAAAGTGATTTGTTTTATTTAATTTAGGATTTGATTTAATTTGTGACATGTATTTTAAGTGTTTTAATTATTTTTGGATTGGGCTTGGTGGGCTAGATGGGCTTTGGATGGGCTTGGGCGTGTGGCTAGCAGTAAAACAAAAATACCGATGGTCGTTCGAACGCTTATTAGGACGCTACACGAACGCCCGCAATCTGTTCCCCGTTCGAACGTGTTTCCGAATGCGGCACGGACGCAAACGCAGTGAACAAGTGAATTATCTGATGGCGTACTTATCTTGAATTTTTCTTTCCGACGTCCGTTTCCCGCAACTTCCGCAACTTATCGGGTAGTGCCTCCGACCGAGGCTCATCATCGGGCTCATACAAAAATGCAAGTGTCTACAGGCTTAAAGACAGCTAATAATCGCAATATGAAATCAGTCATTCCTTTGTAAGTCTTTCCCACCATTTAGAAAAAAACTATCTAAGTACGGTTAACTTTTTACTCATACGAGGATATGTTACTATTCAATCCGACCAATCATTTAATCAAATAACAAAATTATTAAATAAAGTATTCAAAGTCCTTTATATCGCTAGGAATAATCTACAGACTGATAAGGAATCCAATACTGAACTTCTAAAGGTTACTGATAAATTGAGTTAAATATCTAAAAAGTCAAAACCCCAGAGAATATGAAAAGAGTAATGCTTGGAATGAGAAGTTGTTGATAGTCGTCTCGGACTGCAGTGGTGAGGAACTAAAGAAAAAATGAGCAAGATTCTATATATGTTTTTTGAGTGGCTCGCCAATCTCTGTCTTTTACATCGATTAGGATGCAACATGAGAAGCTAATAAAGTTATTAGATCACCCCAATTTCTCGGTAAAAACATAAATTTATGGGAGGGCTTAATCTCAAAAGTAGTAGCTTTATCTTTCGGTATTCCTGTTGTGTAACCACCGACTCCTAACTCCAAATAGTCTTATCTAGTCCATGGGATGGCGCTAAGGTAAGGTAGATAAAATTACTTATTGGAAAAGAAAATATGTTATAAAAGAACCTGGTGAGTCGAAAAAAGAATGACAAATAAGATACAAGGACATAAGATACTGCGATTTCCGACGCTGGGCTTGGAGATTGCTGCTAACGTATAAATTAATATACTACAATATCCATATTGTGCTGGAGCTATTGTACATCCATCGTTACTTCATCCTTATCCTTTAACAGCTAGTAGACCCGGCCGGCGGTTCGGTTCGGTTCGGTTCCGAACCGGAACCGAACCGTCCGGAACCGAACCGGTTAATTCCGATTCGGTTCCGGTTCCACACAAAAGTGGAACCAGAGCCGGAACCGGAACCGAACCGTTCGGTTCCGGTTCGAACCTTTTTTTTTTTTGCTTTATTGAAAATAAAAAATTAAGATTGATAAATCAATATAATTTAAAATTATGAATTTGAATTTATTACATTACATAATTACATTAAATTACAAATAAAATTCTTATCTAAAAAATAATATATATATATATATATATATATTATATAAATTTAAACTGGTTCGGTTCCGGAACCGGTTGGAACCGGAACCGCGTCCGGTTCGGTTCCGGTTCCGAACCGGAACCTTAGCCAGGTCTAACATCTAGTGTGATTCTAAAATTCCCAACACTTCATTCCTGGACAGACTCCACTCTTTGTCTCAACGCTACTCTATGAGAAATATAGCTGGCCTATGGTATAGCTTAGCAACCTACATTGTGTCAAAAAGTCAAAATATATATTGAGGTGGTAGGATATCGATAAAAGAATAAGCTAGATCAAATGAATTCACATAATGTTTTAACTCTATAGGGATTGAGACATACTTCGAGGAACAAGGATACCAGAGAAGTAGCTCATTTTATATGAGTATCTCAGGTATACTGTATATACAAGTCACTAACATTCTCTCACTGCAGTCACTGACTCCTCATACCATGCTCCGATACCAATTTTGTAACATCTCTGGTCTGAAGATGTCACCAACAGATGGCGGATCTCATCGCCACTTTAATCCTCTAACTGACACTATCATTTACAAACTTTATTAATCTTGACTAAATAATGTTAATTGAACTCATGCAAATTAATAAAATTAGGTACCTTATTTGAAATATATTATATTAAATATATTAATACAATATTATTTCATGTCACGACTATACTTAATCAAATGTAAACACCAACTCATCAAAATAACATCAACCACACTCTATACGAATGAATGACTGTGCATGATGGACCGACCCTAATGGATGCAGTGACACCTGCTCACCTCGATCTATGTTTCCATATCACAGTGGCTCACCGGATACTTCTATCTGCAAAACTGTGGAGTGGGGGTGAATTCTAAAGAACCCAGTTAGTGGAGCTAAAAAGAAACAAAGCAATGATCAGAAATGTATAACAATAATGAGTAAATAAAATCATACTTTTCTAGAAATCGATGTCTCAAACAGTATCTTAAAATCAATTGAGCATCAAACTTAAAAAAAAAAAAAAAAAAAAAAAAAAAAAAAAAAAAACCAATATGCCTCAAAAGAAAAATTGATGTATGGGAAGTTACGTATTGTCGCCCCCATACACCTCTCGGATAAACAACTAGTGTCTTAGGGCGTTACATATCGTCGTCCCTCAATACATTGAATCTGGTAGGTAGCTAGTGTCATGGGGCGTTATGTCTCGTCGTCCTCCATGTCACAGAAATTAGGATCTAGGGGCGTTACGTATCGTCGTCCCCCTATTTTGAATCTGTATCTTCCATATGCACAGGCTCTGTTGAATCTGTCAATTCCAAAATATCTGTTAATTTTTTAAAAAATATATATACGAGGCTTATACAGTGCACAATAACCTACTTCGAAAATTTGTTGCACTTCACTGAGGATAGAATATAGGCTATAATTTTTATAAAATGATCCCCTATGTGTCTAGTTTACATAGATTTTTACGGATTTCAATTTCAACTCCCGAAACTCAAGTTACAAGCAAATCTTTAAGGGTTGTTCAAGGTAAACAGGTTCGAGCGAGCTGCAAGGCAGCCGCTTTGTAAAATTCGGTGAAATTCATTTTTGATCCAATTTTTTTTTTATTTTTGGATATGTTGAACCCTATTGTATTTAGTTCACGTAGAAATTTACAGTGTGGCAAACGAAGGTCTAGAAATTACGTAATAACCAAAAAAGTGAAACCTGTTCAGAATGCACTGCAGCCGAGCACTCTCTGCTTAAGGTCCTTACTCACTGCCCTATTTCATTTATTCAATTCAACCATTATTAAACATTACTCTTAATCTTGATTCAATTCACTCACCAAAGCTTGCATGGTAATTTAGAAATTTGATTCTCCTACAAATCTTGCTAAAGGTAGTTGAAAATTGTCTTGTTGGATTATAGGTTTCGGCCAGTGGAGAAAGTTTGAGGGCTAATGTTGCTTTGTTCTTCTTTTTTGTTTATTTCATGATGAATCATGAAAAGTGTAGAAATTACTACACAAACATCAAATGGGCCGGCCAAGCTGGAATGAGAAAAATGAAATGGGCTTATTACAAGCCTAAATTGCCAACCAATTGGAACCCCCTAAATGGACTTAAATGTTTGGTCCATTTGATGCAACATTTGTAGACCCTTTAAGCCCGATTCCACGTAAGGTCCTTTTGGCCCACTAAATTAAATTTTTATTTTTTAATTAATTAATTTTCTTAAGTTTTAAAAAAGATTTATCCGAACTACCGGAATTTTAAGCCTAAATGGGTCGCAAAACAAACTTTGAGGGTGTGGATTAGCGAAAATTATATTATGTGCCGGGTGTATATGCCATCTCTCTCACAGTAGGCGGGTCCCACACAGTGAGAGAGATGACATATACACCCGACATATGATATACCACCTCGTGGATTAGATTCATTTATGGAAAAAAATAAAAAGAAGCTTAAATTAGTAAATTGGTCTCGGTTCATTTTTTGAGGTATAAAAAATCCAGAGTCTAGGAATGGGGGGACAACCTTCGACAGACACGGTTAGGATCCAAGTCCTCTGGAACTTTTATGTGCCCACTATTCCAGGCAAGCTTATAAAATTCCTGAAGTTCATCAGCTAACCTTTGTACACTCACAGATGGGAAGATAATCCCAAACCAGGCACAAACAGTGGATGGGTTTCACCTCCAGAATCCTACCACACCATCTCCAGCAGGTCTCTAATTCTTCTTTAAGCCGTCTCAGTTGAACACACCATTGTATGTTACTGGTTACTGCAGCTTTCGTCTTGACAACAATAAGTGCAGTACCTTCACATGAAGAAGAGTTCAATTTGAAGAATAAATTTTCCCTGCAACACCATATATCATTAAGCTAGGGAAAAAAATTTGAATGGGAATAATAATAAAACAAAAAAGATTGTTGAATTACAAATAAACAGTACCCTAGTTGTAATTAGTTAAAACCCTAAAGTCTCAGGAGCTCCAACACTTCGATGTGGAATCAAGATTGTCCAGGCCAAGTGATGAAGATAATCTACAGAGCAGGATCAAAACAAAGATATTTAGTGCTTATAAAAACTGACTAAACTCCCGGAATCAAGAGAAGGGGGAAACAAGTAGTTAAGGTTATGAAAAAGGAGTGATGAGCTGAATCTTACCTAGTGACCTAGTCGGCAATTTATATGCCAAGGTTAACCCAGTAATTGGTGGCATGTCAAAGATGGTAGTCATATCCACATTAATCACTCCATTAGCGATAGTAGTGATGACAGACAGGTCATATTATCAAACCTTGAACTTGCTCAAGCTGTTTGTCTGTCAGTAATACGTTCAAGGAAAAGTGATACTCCCAAGCACAAGCACATAAGCATGTAAGATCTAGAGTAATGGTACATACCTTAACCTTGGGAAGCTTGAAAGCATGAAAATGTGACCAGGAGGACATCAATCAACCATAATGGTGTCAATAAGATACTATGACAAAATTCATTTCCCCCCCATCTCTCGTACGATCAAAAGAAAATGTTCTTCAAACAAATTCTAATTCAGCTCCAAGATGAACAACATATTAAGACAGTTGTGGCTTTTCAACATGGCTCCAAAAGCAAAATCTTCTTCTTTGTAGACTGCAAAAAGCTGTATCCAGGTTCTTTCTTAAACTTCTCTCTTCCATTAGTTTCCGTATTTTCCATGCATTGTCCCAATCACCAGCTGCAGTATATATGTTTGATAAAACAACATAGTTAACAGACTTCTCAGGTTCCATATCAAAAAGATTCCCGGCAGCTACTTTTCCAAGAGTCGTATTGCCATAGACACTACATGCCCCAAGAATGGCACTCCAAAGTGATGCAGTAGGCTTAATGTTCAACTGACATATCATATTATAAGCTGATTCTAACTGACCTCTGCGTGCAAACAGATCCACCATGCAAGAAAAATGCTCAGCCCGGGGTAAGATTTTGTATTTGTTAATCATATCATTGAATAATTCCCATCCTTCACCAGTCAATCCTGTATGACTACAAGCAAAAAGCAAAGACAAGAATGTAACATCATTCGGCACCATTCCTTCATGTTCCATTTTATCATATAGTTCAATTGCTTCTTGTCCATAGCCATGCTTTGCATATCCAGAGATCAAGGATGTCCATGAAATCACATTTTTCTCCCGCATCTCATCAAAAGCACGGCTAGCATCTGCAATTTCTCCAGATTTTGCATACATGTCTATGAGAGCATTTCCCATAGCTGCATCATAGCTTGGTTGATACTTGAAAGCAAGAGCATGTAGTTGTCTTCCCAAGCCCAGTGATGCCATATTTGCACATATGTTAAGCATAAGACATAATATAACATCGTCAATTCCCATTTTCTTAAGAATCACTTCCTTGAAGAGATCAAAAGCCTCTTCGTTATGGTTATCTTCACGAGCAAACCCAGCAATCAGTGCAGTGCAGGATATAATATCTTTCTTTAGCATGCTTTTGTACAACTGATAAGCACTTCTTATGCTTCCATATTTTGCATATACATCAACTAGTGTACCAGTCAATGTGTTAGATGACCCCAAACCTAGTTTAATAATCAAACCATGAATATTGCTCACTTTCATAAGACCAATACCTCCAACAGAAGCTCTTAAAACACTCCCCAAGGTGAAGCAATCGGGGTTCATCCCTATTAAGTTTAGCAGTGAAACAGCAGCATAGAGATCAGAATAAATACAAAACAATATATGCACAAATATGTCAAGCAGGAAAAAGACCAAGTTTCCTCAGAAAAAAAGGTGGGACAAAAACAGAAGGGGGAAAAAGACACCATTATCAGATGAATTTCAAAAGTTTTTCACACACCATTACTGATGACAGTACTCTTTCAAAGAGTCAATAAGAGTTGGTGTTAAAATTGGAAACTTCAAAGTAAATAACCCATGCTTTTGTAGAGGCAACATATGGACAATATCATACACACAGTTTGGTATTCAAAAAGAAGAAAAGAAATAAACAATGAGAGAAGATGTTTAATGTTTTCTCTTCAAATTGCATATAAATGAGCTCAACTCGTGAATGTAAACAATGATTTCCACTGAGGCCTAAGCATATAGTAATCAATGATTTTCTACTAAACAGGATTAATTGATAATAACACAATGCATGTACGACTAAATTCACATGTTTAAAGTTAAAAACAATTGGGTCTTACTACATTAATTATGTGCTTCTAAGGTATGGAGTTATCTCTTCCTGTCAGAAAATATGAATTTTCTTCAATAAGCATGAGAAATCTTCAAGACACATTGTCATAACCATACTATTACAAACCAAAGATATAACTTTTTTTATTCAGATATTTAAATTTAACAAGGAAACTAAAACTAAAAATGAAAACTTACACTAGTGAGTAATCTCTCATAGGACAGAGAAATTCAGAAAAGTTCAATACCAAAAGTAACAATACCTTCTCTCATCATTGATCGAAACAACCAAAACGAATCATCATTAAGACCTTGCATAGCAAGTCCACCAATCATAGCATTCCAAGAAACCAAATCCTTCCCTTCCATTCTCTCAAACAAAAACCATGCACCCTCAATCCATCCACACTTCGCATACAAGTCAAGCAATGCACTCTTGACAAACAAGTTCTCCACAACCTTCCCTTCACAATACACCCGTGTATCATACTCCCACCCTGCAGCCACCTCATCCCAGTACATGCCCTCAACGCGCTACCATAAGTGAACTGATTAGCCCTAACACCAGTTCTCCGCATTGCCGAAAACACCAACAAAGCATTCTCATCATATCCACTGTGAGCATACCCAGAAATCATTGCTGTCCACGATACAACGTTTCTTTCAGACATTCTATCAAACACCTTTCGGGCAGACATCACGTCAAAAACTCCCGCATAGAAAATGATCAGTTTGGTGCTTAAATGTACATAGGATTCATACCCATTTGTTATAATGCGGGCATGAATCAAATGAGCTTGCTTTCCAGCTTTTGTGTCGATGCAAAACTGCAGTAATGGCATATACGTAGAAGGGTCTGAGGGGGTTTCGGCGCTTGAATCAATGAATTTTAGAGCTTGTTTTAGTTGCCCAGTTTTGCATTTTGCACGTACAATGTTCATGGCGCATTTTTTTTTTCTTGAGTTTATACAATTACTAAGTATTACTTGTCATGAAACTGCAGTTTTTAAAGATTTGATATGAAAATTCAAACCCAGTTGGGCTCTCAATCGGCGGTATTGTTAGGGGTGGCAATTTGGGTCAGGATTCGTTTATTCGTTCGATTCGATTCGCTTTAAAGCGAATACGGATTTGAAAAAATGGATTCGTTTAATAAATGGGTCAATTCGATTCGATTCGTTTATTAAACGAATCGAATACGAATTTAAGCTCATTGATTCGTTTATTCGTTTAGGATTCGTTTTATTATTTATATTTACTAGTTCTTGTTAATTTTCAATTAAGATTCGAGAAATTATAGCTAATTATCATAGAAAAATTAATAATTTCGATATTTGAAGAGGTATTTTTAATAAATATATTAATTACATATTTCATATGTATATATTTATGAAGAATTAATGTAAATCAAGTGTGGTAAATTATTTTATTAAATAATATCATTGACTAAACGAATAAACGAATATTCTTATTCGATTCGTTTAATAAACGAATCGAATACGAATCCTGATATTAGGATTCGTTTAATAAACGAATCGAATACGAATCCATCATATTTTGATTCGATTCGTTTAGGATTCGATACAAATTCGATTCGTTTATTCGTTTTACCACCTCTAGGTATTGTTGATGAGTCGATCCATCAAAATACCAAATAGCACCTTTACTCTTATTGGAGTAATAACATTTGGACCCCTATATTTTATAGGTTCTTGCCTTTAGAACATAATGTTCCTATGTGTATCACATAGTGCCTTTTGTTAGTTCTTGGATTAATAACAATTGAGTCTCTGATTTATTTGGTTTTCTTCATCAAGACCATAATCAGTCTAGTTATATCAAATTGGTTTGAAACAATAAACAAATTTAAAAAGGAGTAAAGGTTATTTTCTTTTGGGAAAGGATTATTGGTTATACAAAACAAAAATGATATGTGGACATAAAAGTATATAAAAATACTAACCAAATCAAATCAAAGAAAACCTCTTCCTATTACGTCGGATCAGTTACATGAATCTTTTAATATTATTGTGTTATATAAGAGATCATAGTTTTAACAAGTTCCATAAATATGTCTCTTTTTATGGTTTTTTTTATGTCAATTTAGGTCATCCCCTTCCTCACTTGACATTTTGCATCATCATTTACTCTCATTTTCTTACCGGAGTACTAAAGATCTACGGTTGATATGTCTGAACCATCTTATTTGAGTTTCTCTTATCTTTTCCTCAATCGGTGCTACATCTTTCTTCCAAATTTATTCATTTCTAATTCTGCATTTCCTTGTCCAGCACACATCCATATAAGCATTCTCATCTCAACTACCCTCATTTTTTGGACATGTTAATGTTTTATTATCCATCATTCTTTTCATAAAGCTTTGCAGGTCTCACAACCGTCTTATAATATTTGTCTTTAAGTTTTGAAAGAACATCGCGATCACATAAAATTATAGATGCCACACCTCTATTTCCTCCAACCCGATTGAATTTTGAGAAATATCTCGATATATTTCCCTATCTTTTTAAAAGATGGATCCTAAGTACTTAAAACATTTATTTCTTAGGATTGGTTGGTCACCAATTCTTATTTTTGTCACATTACCTCTAAAACATTTGTTAAACTCACACACCATATGTTCAGTTTTTATCCTATTTAGTCATAGGCCTTTATCTTCTAAGGTTTTTCTCCTTATCTGAAGTTTAGCTTCTACGTCTTTTTTAAACTCATCCGCCAATATTATATCATCAGCAAAGAGCATATACCATGACACCTCATCTTAGATATATTTAGTAATTACATTCATCACTAAAACAAAAAGATAAGGGCTCAATGCAGAACCTTGATATAGACATATAATAATAAGAAAGTATCTTGTAACTTCTCTTTGGGTCCTAACACAAGTCATTGAGCAATCATACATATCTTTAATAACTTGAATATAGGCAATACATACTTCTTTTTTCTAATACCCTCCAATGAATTTCTCTTGGTACTATATCATATGTTATTTCTAGATTAATAAATACTATATGAAGGTCATTCTCCCTACTTCGACAGTGTTCCACCAAGCCCATTAGCAAGTGCATTGCTCCATAGTCGATCTTCCTGACATATACCCAAATTAGTTCTCAGATTTACATGTTTCTTGTCTTAACATGTGCTCAATTATTCTTTTCCATAATTTCATTGTATGACTCATTAGTTTTATTCCTCTATAATTAGTACAATTTTGTATATCCCATTTATACTTATAAATAAGTTCAAAAATAATTTTCCCCTATTCGTTTGGCATTTTCTTGGTTCTCAAGATAATATTGAATAATTTTGTTAACCAAGTTTCTTAATTCTCAAGATAACATTAAATAACTTAATTAACCAAGTTCTTATTTTTTCTTTTATATATTCCACACTTCTATTAGGATTGCATCTAACTCAATTAGTTTCTCATGCTTCATCTTTGTTAACGCATTTTTTACCTCGGATCGTTGGATTTTTTTGGTAAAAAATATAATTCTTATTTTCTTTATAGCATTTTAGTTTCCCAAAATCAATATCCACTTCATTATCAACATTGAATAGCCGATAAAATTATCTTCTCCATCTTTCTTGATCTCTATAATAATGACTATAATGTTTTGTATCTCATTTTTTATGCACTTCACCCAGTTCAAATCTTGAGTTTTCTTTTGTTTTGTTTTGCCCACTTGTATATACTTTATTCTTATTCTTTGATACATAAATTCTTATAAAAATCCTCATATGTTTCTCCCCGCTCACAATCTTTTTCGCTTCACGTTTCTGCTAGGGTTGGTGCTCTGAGCGCCAATTTCTTATGTATTTCCCTGTAAATACTTTTGTATCTATTTTATTAATGAATAAAATAAACAGTTTCTGTAATATAAATTTTTTTATTATATGGTAAAGATGTAAATGACCATAGAGTGATTGGTTATGATACAGTTATAAAAGCATCGCAACTGACATTGAGAAGTATCATAACAACATCATTATTTAACTGTTCCTAGTCAAGGTTTGCAATTACTTGGTCAGTAAGTAAACCCGCTGATGAGACCGATACGTGTCGTATATTGGAATGTTGGATTCTAATGATTTCTCAATAAACCATGAGTCTCGGGAGACTCATATAGACACGTAGATGTTTATATCATATAGACACGTAGATGTTTATATCGGATAAACACTGAATGACTCACAGAAAATTCTTAATAGATGGTACACCAACGTCAATAAGAATCTTCTCGGGTTGAGTGAGCTTAGTGATCCTTCAACTTGAGATACCACTGTGGATATATGAGGTATCTTCCACACTTTGATGGTAGTCACGTCACCGATATATTTATATCAGACCTCCGCATGTTCGTTGGGTGTGGACTGATCATCAGGATATCTTGTGCGTATCAAGATAGGATCCATCAGTTCTGTGTACAGAGCATATGTATCCATTATGGAATTAGCAATCTGTTAAATCCATGGGCCTGTGATACACTGTAGAAATCAGTTCTAAGTGTTATTTAAGAGATTGCTAATAAAATCATCGACATGATTATACCTAAAGAGATTTGACGTTTATATCTATATCTCTGGGATAATCCGGATACTTGTGACGGAAGGATTATACGTATGCAGTGACCTCGACATGTATGGTTCAGAGATTTTATTCGTGTTCGTCATAATTTACGGGTGGGTAGATTATGGACATGAAATTAGATTTCGTGACGGATATGCCTGAACCTAGAGAGTCTCACTAATGAGATATACTCATAGGACACTATGGTAACTTTTATAAATAATACTGATTATTTATAATTCGTTTAACGGTTAAACGAAGATACAAACTTTTGAGATCTTATCGGCCATTTATTAAATGTCGAATTGTGATATTTGACATTTATTATTAATATATGTATTTTGATTATTTAATGTAAATATAATACATATATTTGAGATATTTGTATTTAATTATTTGATTATTTAAATGTTAAATAATTAAATTAATTAAATATTTAATATCTAGTTTACTTTAATTAAAGTAAGCTAAATGGCTTTATTTGATTGGTTTTCTTGGCCAATTTTGATTGGTTGGAATGGCATGATTTAATTGGTTTATTTATGATAAACATCAAATTGTTTGATGATTTATAACCATAAATATTTATTAAATTATTTTCCATTAATTGAAATAAAATAGAAAATAAATGGCTATTATTTTTCCTATTTTTCGTGGCTATTGGAAAAAAATATATAAGGCCATTTTTTCTTTTTTTTGTTTCATATTCCATGAACCATAAAAATCAAATACAAAGAGAGAAAGAGAGAAAAGGAGAAAAGAAAGGAAAAGCTTGAAAATCAAGGATTTTGGTAAGTTTTTCTTACTTTTTCCTTCATGAAAATTGTTTCTATCTTACTAAGCCTCAACATGTGTAGCTTAAGATCTGGTATCCAATACCTATAGTTGCCGTATTGTGAGAATCAATATTTTCTATGCACAAATATACATATCTCCTTCTTAAGCTCTATAATTTGCCTTCAATTATTCACAACAATTGAAAATAATTGATTAGCAAACTGTGTCAAACACGTGACTTCTAAAAGTCACTAAAGCCAAGAAAAGTTATTATAAGATAAACAAATACCTAATGAAGTTTTCTTAATGCTAGTTAAGAATCTCGAGACATAAACTAATTCACGTCAATTCTTATCGCACAAGCAACTATTCTTTCTAGATTATTATATCCTAAAACAGATATCTATTTAGATTACTTATCGTGACTTAGTAACTAAGTCACTAACCATCTTGATTTTCAAGAAAAATGGAACAACAGTTCCCGATGGTTTTGACTAATCTAACAATATCTAAGTATACTTACATTCTAGAACCTATTCTAGAAATACGCAACCATAAGTGAAGTCAGAAAACATATTCAGATAACATGCATGCAGTGGATTAGAAGTATAATTCTATTAACAATATAGAATACAGGAAAACAAAAGCAACAATTTCCAAAAAATTACACACTGCTTTAGTTATAGATTTTTTAACTCAGCAGTGTCTCCCACTACTTTACGTAATACCGTAATCCCCAACGGGAAACATAAATTCAATAATTAAATCGAATTCCATAGTGAGAAGAGGACCCCGTGAATATATTTCGACTCACAGCTTTGGTACGATCTCGCATACGCATATTATTAGGTAGACAATGATGGAGTTGGTGCTTGGAGTGTCAATCCAAATTATATATTTTATTATTTATTAATAAAATAACTACATTTCTCATTTCATACCTCATTAATGATATTGTCATTATGTATATTAGAATGATGTATAGATATGCTAAGAATGACATCGACCTTAGAATAGTTTTGACATTAGGTGTAAACTATTCTTAAAGTAAATATTCCTAGTCGTTGGTTTTGGAATACGGTCGAATTCCTATAGCCTATAAGACTAGCACATATCATATATTGGAATTGGAGTTCCAATGGTTTAACCCAATGTACCATGAGTTTTGGAAACTCGTATAGACATGTGGGTATTCGTTGAAGTGAATACTGAATGACTCATAGGTGATTCCAAATAGTTGGAAGTACACACCACCGTCAATAGGAATCTCCTCGAGTCGGGTAGCATATGTCGTATATTGATTTTGTGTGAGATCCTCCACACTTTGATGCCATGTATGTCAGAAACCTTTCATGGTCTGGCCTTTAGATGTTCGTTGGGTGTGTACCGATGCACTCAATAATCAAGTGCGAAGCAAGATAGGATCTGTCGGCTCATATGTGTACCATAAGGGGTTTAGGTATCCATGTAAGTAAAGTCACGATTCTTAAAGACTTTGGCCAAAGCCGATCACCTAGGGTGGATACATCAGTTGTAAATAATCGTGGACATGTCGACATGAGTTGTGCACCTTGGAAACTTGACGGTGTATTCTATGTTTCCTAAGCAAAACTCGGATAGCCTACGACGGGGGGATTGTTAAACATATGTGATGACCTCGACTTGTATAGTTCAGAAAGGTCGTTCGTGCTCTTCGCGAATTCGGAGGTGGCCGAATTGCGTACATATTAGCTAGGCTTATATGACGAATATGTCTGAACTTAAAGAGTCCCAATATGAAGAACTCAGAGAGTCCTAATATGAAGTGTACTCGTTGAGCACTTGGGTAGCCGATTAATTTTGATAAAAGATAATATTCGATATTATAATTATCAACTAAGATAATCAAGTGTTATTAGATAACATTGATTATTTACTTTGACCTAATTGGATTAATTCAATAATTACACAAGGGCTTAATTATAAAATCATAATTATCTCTACTATTTGAGGATATTATGGTAATTGTAAGTATGTAATAATAGGTGATTTTGGCTTGATTTAATTAGATTAAATCAAGGTGGCAAATATTTAACTAATTCATTTCCTAATTCTTGGCTTGATTTAATTGGATTAAATTAAAGTGGGAGACAATGGAGATTAGTCACACATAATTATACATATTTAGATAAATTAGATTAAGTCCACTTAAAAGTTGATTACAACTTTTATTAATTAAAAATTGCCCAAGTTTTGCTATAAATAGCAAGCTTTAGGAAGATTTTAATTACAAGTTCAAATACAAGCAATTCTTAGAGAGAAGTGTTTATAGAAGCTTGTGAGGTCTCTACAACATTTCATCTAGCAGAAATCAAGATTAGATCTTGAAGTGAAGCTTGCTAGCATTGGAAACAAGATTGGATCTTGGAGTCAAACTTGCACACATTGGAGGTTCTCCAAAAATTTCAACAAATGAGAAGTAGATTGGATCTTGCATCAAGCTTACTAGGTAAAGTTTGATATTCTCATAAGCTATGTTTATTTGTGTATTAGATGCATGATCACATAGCTTAATGTTGAATAAGGTTAATCTATTGTGTTAGGATACTTTAGAAGTATAAACACAACATGCTTGTAATTAGATCAAAGATGTTCATATTGGACATAGAATAATTAATAAGAGTTTGGAACTCTAAATTAAAGCTTAGAGCTATAGCTACCATTCTAGAATCACTTAACCACCTTGAGTGATCTAGAATTGTTCACGAGACATTTTTTATTGAGATTCTAATTTGATTTGTGTATTGGATTCAAAATTTACGCAAGTGCGTATTTAGAAATAATTTATGTTTTTGTAAAAATATTTGATATTTTGAAAAACTTGATTTTTATTCTATAACATATGTTAATGTTGATTTTGAAATTAAAAATTAATTTTAGGTGTTTTTAAAGTGTTTAGGGAAGACCGAAAGCTATTAGGATAATAGACCCTAATAGCATCGGCTCTCTGGAAATTTTCCAGAGAACTGAAGCTTTGTAAGCAAAACAAAAATAATTGAAAACAATTAAAAAAAAAGGTTGTGCGTTATGGTGACACGCACACTGTAGCTCGTACATTGCACACATCACTGTAGAATGCGCGGGTACGCGCTACTCGCGCTGATTTTATTTTCTCTCGTTCTGGAGCTTGCTGACTCCGATTCAGCCCCGGTTTTTCCTATACACTCGTAATGGAATATATTATTTCATTAAATGATTTAAAATTACACCCATACTTGATATCCATGGGTTAGACCCATTTTCGTTGCCCGGAGCACCGATCCGACCCTAGGGGTTCCACAACTGCCCCAATAGACAACTCATTGTCAATCACACTTACTGTGACTCTTGATTTTGGTCCTGACTGTTTCTTGTTATGATAGCTTTGGCACATTCACAAGGAGGCGTATTAAGGCTTCACTTGTCAATGACAAACTCAAGCTACCGATGTAGTCCTGACAGCTTTGGCACGTTCAGGATTTCCACTTTCACTTGAATTTGTCTAGTATCAAATATACATCCGGCATGGATAAAATTCTATCAACTACACCTTCACTGCTTTGGCACGATCTCAGATGCAGCCATAGAAAGATACCCATAAACCGTATTGACAAGACGGACCAAGAAATATGCATCCAATGCATGTCACTTTACTGCCTTATTTAAGCGGGGATATTCCTCAAGGAAGCATTGTTCTACATATTATGCAGAATTTTAATCTAGATCATTTTCTAAACAATTCAATTATACATTAGAAAACATAACTTAACTTAACCATTAAATTTCCGTAATTTTAAAACTTTTTACTCCCTTATTTAAGCGGGTGAAAGTTATAAGACTTTCAATCTAAGGTGTCATAAATAGGTATCATCATGAGAAATATTTTTTCGTTTAGTTTTAGATCTTTCAATCTTAAACATTTCAGTATTAAACAGTGATTCATGCATTAACAGCCTTAATACATATAGTTTATTTTCAGAGTTCCCGTGTATATATTTAATCCATTTCTACTAATAATAATTGACTTATTATTAAATGAAATAGAAAAATCACATTCCATAAGTTTTGTTACAGAAATCAAATTCCTGTGAAAACCATGAATATATAGCACACCATTCAAACATAAATAACTCTTATTAAAATTCAAATTTGAAACTCTCACTGCTTTTGCTGAAACAGCATCCTCTGTGCCAACTCTCATGGTAAGCTACCTTCAGCAAGGTCCTTCCATGAGTCAAGTAGCTGCAAAAATAACAAACATGGTTATTGGCACCAGAATCAACAATCCATATGGATTTATCATCCTCCGCCAAAAGAGACTAAATGACAAGTAAATCGTATTTACTTGTATTCTTCTTCTCTTTAAGCTCAGCAAAGTATTTTGGACAATTCCTTTTCCAATGCCCTTATTGTTCACAATGGAAACATTTTCCCTTAGCATTGGTTCATTTGGAGCTTTTGTTGTTCTTATTTTTCATTGGTTTTGCCTTTACCTTCCAATTGCCTTTCTTCTTTGCAGATTTAGAAGATTCGGCAACATTTGCCTCAGCATTGGATCTACGAGGACCATTCATAACAGACTTGTAATTGGTGAGCTCATTTAGCAGTTCAGTCAACATAAAAGTCAACTTATTCATGAAATAGTTGCTTTTAAACTGCATGAAACTTTTCGTAAGGGTTTCCATGATCATTGTCACATGGCTTTGCACATTGATACGTGCACCATGGGTTTCAGCCATATTAAGATGAGACATCATCCTTAACACATGGTCTCGGACTGATGTGCCTTCTTTCATTCTAGCGGTCAATACAGAAACTATTGCCACATGTTGGTGCCGGTCTGAAGGTTGCCCAAACATGTTCTGTAATGACTGCATAATCATTGATGTTGTCGCCATATGCTCATGTTTTGCAGCAAGAATCTCAAACATGGATGATATCAAATAGTTATAGGCTTTCTCATCAGCTTTAATCCAATTATTATAGGCATTACGTGCAACTCTGCCAGTATTTAGTGCTGGCTCAGGAGGACATTCCTCCATTAGGACAAATTTAAGGTCTTCGCAGACCAAGATAACATTCATGTCACTTTTCCATTTAACATATTTATCCTCGGTTAATTTTTCTTGTTGTTTGAGAATTGAGATTATTGCAGATGCCATGGATGAAAAAATAATAAACGCGCATTCAACATTCATTCGTCGCATATTAAAATTGTCAAGCATGTAGGCATAAAATAAAACATGATGCATGATCAATGTATAATGAATTATAAACCTAAAAGAATTAATATGCCACAGTTATCTATCATCCCACAAATAAGTGCCGCCGTAGGGTAGGTCAAGTATTTGCATGATAGACTGAGACATTCTCAATTGATTAATATATCTGAAATAACTCTTATTCCTATATTAATCAACTATCGTTATTTTGATCAAGGAAGTTTTGATTAACAACTTAATCATTCCTTTGTGAGTGTGACCCATTATTTCAGAACCCTTGGATTTAACTAGTGATGTGTCGCCGTAGGGTAGGTCAAACCACCAGATACATCTAGAGTGTCTATCCTTTTGGAATCCAAACATGATATTGACCCAAAAAGGACACCATCCGTAGGGGACGAAAGCAAAGCCGTCTCGAGGCGCCTATTGAATCTCATGTTTCTGGATAACAATGGAGATTGTGGGATATATTGTGGTATATCCCTCTCCCACTCATTATTTAAAAGTATAAGGTTTCTATCTCACTAGTATCTCATGAATCTTAAATTATGCTCGGCTAAAGTCATAACTTTATAAATACTAGTTGATAATTTAGTGATCTAACCAATTTTAACTCTTAAAATTTTATTCATTAATCCTGATTAGTCTCTTGTGGGAACACAGGAAATCTGGGGCGACGCATGCTGTCCTAGGCTCGCGGCCTAGTTGGGAGTACGGAGTAGCCACGGGGGACTAAACCGAAGAGTAATGGAGTCGCCACCCGGTGTGAACCGGGAAAATGAGATTTAAGGCCGCACTCACCCCTCGCAAGGGAAGACCTCAAACCGTTGGGTTCGGAATGGTCCCTTACTTATGTCACTTGTAATAAAAGGATTTATGTAATAATTTAACCAGGCTTAAATAACATTTATTTCCAAAAATATCATGCTTCTAAATTCATATGCATACATCAACAAGTTCATCACAACATGCAACATCACATGGCAATCTCATGAACATATTTCAATCCTATAATATGGAAAACTAAGAACAACCTAATCATGCTTGAGTACTATCTCATGAACCTATTAACCAAATAACATGCTAACAGCCTAATCATGCTTGAATACAATCCCGAGAACACATAAAATGGATAAATGCAGGGATACAAATAATACGGTTGGCTATATAACACAAGAAAGATCAACCAAGAGGCAATTATGCATGAATATGATAAGACAGACTCAGTTCAGTGTGTGCGCGTTCGTGTAACGTTCGTAAACGCGTTCGAACGGAAATGAAACAGAATGCTCACGTTCAAGTAGCGTTCGTAAAAGCGTTCGAACGGAAATGAAACAGAATGCTCGCGTTCGTATGGCATTTGATAACGCGTTCGAACGGAAATGAAACAGAATGCTCGCGTTCGTATGGCGTTCGTGAACGCGTTCGAACGGAAATGAGACCTGATGCATGATAAGGCAAAAATGCATGCGCGTTCGAGTTGCGTTCGTAAACGCGTTCGAACGGGAACAGACCTGATGCATGAAAGGGGACACAATACATAAACAACAAAATAAAGGGGGCGCGGCGAAGTACTGCCGTAAAGGTGGCCTTTTGGGGCTCTTGATCTCTCAAAGAGAGGACCTTTAGACCAACATATTAAGCCCATGCGCGTCACATCACATCATGCATACAAACATAAAGACAATCATATTATTCTAAGTATGTCCAATTGAACGTGTCTTGCATCCAACCGAACACACATCAACCGGCGCGGCAAAGCATCGTGGTAAAGGGCTTTAACCCCTCCCCATAGGGGATCTTTCATTCCACTTACTAAGCCCATGCGCTCGATTGAACCATGCCTAAATAAGCAACATGCAGAATTTAGGTGACGAAAAATAAATAAATGAAAGCAACACAAAACAAGAGAAGGTGCCGTTTACTCAAGTGGTACGTGGAGTTGTATCCCAAGTACAGACCGCACTACCGTCCATTCGGATTCGGCTACAGAATTTACGTCTGGGTTTCCATCCTATATACCACAAGAGACGACACTCTTCCATTTCATTCAAGCCATAACATGCATCCATAAACGACTCTCATGCGAATAGAATTCAATGATAAAAAAACGAATATAAACCAAAGAAAAAGTGCCCTCAGGTCTAACCTTTTAAATCACCTCTCGGATGTACGGTACACGATCGTCGGAAGGGTGGATGCTCCGCAACTCTCCCGGTTCACTGGTTCACTGTTCTCGTTCGTTGTCTTACTGTTTTGAGTCGTCGTTCTCCGTCTTTTGCTACTGTTTCCTTGTGGTTTCGCTGTCGTTTCCTCTTTATCTTTTGCTTACTGTTTTTTGGGTGTCTTCTTCCTGTAATTTTTATGTATGTTGTGTATGAGCTAAGGACTAGGGACCAGGGACCAGCTACTAGGGTTGAGAAGGTTGGTGAATGGTTCTTTTTATAGGCAAAGGGTTAGGTTTTGACAAGGAAAGGGATTTGATTTGGTGTTGGATAAGGGAAGTCAAATATTGAGGGGGGGGGACAAATCTTGGCTAGATAGGGAAGGTTGAATATTTGATTGGCTTGGATTAGGAATACAATATTTTAAGTTTGGGAATAATCTTATTAGATTGGGAATATAATTGGTTGATTGATTTTAATTAGGCATGATTATATTTTGATTTAGTATGTGATTTGTTTAATTTAGGCATGATTTTAGTTTAAGTTGGTAATTGTTTATTTTATGTTTGGTATATGTTTTATTTAATTATTTAATTAATTTAATTATTATCTTATTTAGTTAATGTTTTAATTAATATTTATTTATTTAAATTGGGATGTGTTTTATGGGCTTTGGGGGCTAATTGGGCTGGATGTGAGGCTAGCAGCAAAACCAGAATTACCGACACCGTTCGAACGCTTCCTCGAACGCGGAACGAACGCCCGCAATCCGTTTGACGTTCGAACGTAAACACGAACGCAGCACTAACGAAAACAGTGAACCTTGTTTATTCTGAATTTCCCCTTCAGATGTCCGTTTCCCGTGACCTCCGTGACTTAAAAGGTAGTGTCTCCAAAATGAGACTCATCATAGGGACTTATGTGTAAAAATGCAGTGCCTACATCTCTAATAACCAATTAACTTAATTAAACTAATTTAATCAAGTTGTTATAATGATCTAATCAATTCAACTCTTAAATTATTAGTCCACTTATAGGTTTTAAAATTTAGAATTCAACGAACTGACCAAATGTCATTAAACCATTTAATCGATAAAAGCACATTATTTATTCCAAAGGTACGTGGTATTGTATCCCGAGTGCAGACCATATTACCGTCCATTCGGAACCGGCTATGGAATTACGTCCGGGTTTCCATCCGATATACCAAGGAAAATAATGTACTAATAAGGTCCATTTGTTTGTAAAACTTGAATTCGCAATTTTTAAACCTTTAAACCAATTAATCTTATTAATCATTTTGCATGCATCTCATATTCTTATTTAACTTTTAAATGACATAAAATCATATTTTTTGACTAGAATATCATGCATATCTACATGTTATGGCATGTGAAAAATGTAAAAGTATGCACCATAGGCTATATGACATGTTAATAAATATTTTAAAAACATACATTTTTACCCAAGCTGGGCATCGCGATGCTACAATAGGCTAGCATCGTGACGCCGCATGAAGGATCACAGCGCTTATTGCAAAGAGTGCGGCACCGCGGCGCCGAAAGATTGGAGTCGCGGCGCCACTGGAAACCAGCACAGCGCTCATAACAGAAAGTGCAATGCCACTAGACTGGCGTCGTGACGCCACAGTGATTCCAAGGGCTGTGTATTTCAAAAATTATCACATTTCAAATTGTGTTGACCGGGCTCTTATTTTTCTAGACAAATCTAATTAATACAATAAATCCAAGGCATCCATTAGTCTTCAAATCTTGTTCCATGGAGTGTTGTTGAGTTCTTTACGGAATTTCTTCGTCAAAAGTCCTTCACCGCATTGGCTCCTCCAAGTTACAAATAGGGTTACATGAAGAACTTATTACAAATGAAATGAACTTACAACACTTGAAAGAAAATGATCTTATGGTCTAAACTTACAACACTTGAAAGAATATGACCTTATGGTCTTACATTTTCAATGCTAAAAACAAGAGCCGGAAAAATTAACGATCAACGCAATATATTCATCACATGAATCAAAAGTAAACATTCATCTCATGAACATTAAAACCATTCATCTTATGAATCTAATTGTGCCTACTCATCACAACATGCATTTTAATAATCTATATCTCATATAAATTATAAAACTAAAATGAGAAGGGTTAAGAAAACTTTTCAACCTTAAGCTCTGATACCAATTGTATGAAACGACTTTCCTTAGCGCGGCGGAAGTTGTTTGTGGTGGCACCGACTCCGGTATGGATCTTTAAAATTTTCTTTGCCTTCTCCCTTTGTTCTAGCAGCCGAATTCAATCCTTTGATGTCCAACGCTGGATCAACGACTAGATCTTCTAAACTTTGACTCGAAACCAACAAACCAAAGTGTAGACTTCACTCACAAAGATTAAACTCTAAATAATTTAGAGAATCAAGATGTAACAATTGGTGTTTGGCTTTTGGAATTTCAAACACTCTCACGACACTTGTGAATGCTTGAACTCTCTCTATTTTCTCTCTTTTCTTTCTCACAACACTTGTGTGAATGGTTGCAAAATGTTAATCTTAGAAGTGAGAGAAATGTTAGAGATTATATTCTCTTACACAAGCCAACTAACCTTGTCATTAAGCATCTAATATTTTCTTGCAATGGCCAACACAAAAATGTGAATGTCATACAAAAGCATAAGAAATGATAAGTTAAAGACAATGACTTTGTCATTAAGCATCCAATGCTTTATTTCAATGACAAACACATAAATGTGGAGGCCATACCAAAGCATAAAAATGGATTAGTTAATGACAAAATTATTAGGTGTATACAAGCCACCTAATAGACATAATTGCTTGGGTGACATGGTAAGTTATATGACTTTGTCTCCAATGGTAAATAAAAATCAATATCTTAATAATGATTTATTTACTGTCAATTATGTTGTAGTAATTATCTCATAATTATTACTAACTTGATTATCTCATAATCAAAGAATTCTAGAAAACATTAAATTAAACTAATTTAACATAGTTTTCATTTGTGACAATAAATATTATTAATCTCATTAATAATATATATAAATATAATGTGAGCATATAATTAGACAATTTAATTATATTTGGTTTGCTACAGTTAATCGAGCTAGCACGGTGACCAAATGGACCTACGGTTTTGAGCTCCAATAATCCTAAAATATTAATTAAACTCTTTAATCAAATATTACAAATTATTAACTCTGCATTATTCTACTAAAAACTCGAAGTTGAACTCCCGTTACTGTAGATGGATAAAATAAACCGAACAACTTCGGTGTCCATCGATATAGTCATTATATATGGATATAGCCCTTCACGAATATCTCATAAATAAAGTCGGGTCAAAATTTCGTTAAACCCCTCTAAATATTTTATCTCTTAAGCACCATTGATTCTATAATGAATAATTAATTTATAACAATTATGAATATAAAACTTTTTATTCGCAATAAAAGAGTTGAGCGCTTAAATTGTTCAAGTCTCGAATCAACTCTTAAAATAGATTCTCTTCTACTTCTCGTAAGAATGAGTGAATTCTATATCTATGTAAAATGTTCACAGCTACACACCAAACCATATCCCCAAAATACGTAGTTATTGGCCGGGAATGCAACACCAACCTCACCATAGTAAATCAAAGGACATAGCATGTCATGCATGAGTTCGTAGTACACTCAGGATTAAGATCGAATCCATATATGACCATCTATTAGATAAAATGAATTTCTTCGGTTAACGGATATTAAAAGAAATTCGTATTTATTTGAGTTCAGTCTTATATGATCTCATCATACAAGGAGCCTCCATTTAAGGGTATGCATCGGTCGGTTCGGTCGGTTAATCCTTGATTTTTTAACCGTAACCGAAATTTCGGTTAAATAAAAGTGTGACCGATTTAACCAATTTATTACACATAACCATTAACCAATTAAGCGTTATATTTCGGTCGGTTATGGTTAATTCGGTTATTAACCAATCCAATAAATATAAATTCATCAACTTTCAATAAAATAATTTAACACAATTACACAAATATAAATTCATATCCATCAAAAGACAGCAAATCATATGATAATTTAACACAAATATAAATTCATCAAGCATTTTTAAGAAGACAATCCAGAAAGTCAGAAGACAACTCAAAATTACATTACAAAATCCATCAAAAATACAAACATATTAGGTGTTCAACAACTAATAAATAAGCAATTTTCATTAATCATCTTCAAAGTCAGCAACTCAGGACCTCAGGCTCAGCAACTTAGCATCCACAAGGCAGCAACTCAGCAAAGCAATTCTGTCATTACTCATATTCAAAATCTGAAGTGACCTTGATTCCAAGTTTTACCATTTCTACATTATTTCAAGTACACAACATATTTTTAGTTTGACATATAAGAAAAAATAAAGACAATAAATTTAATAGTAACATTAAACAGTTAACATAATATTAATTTTTTTCCATTTACCTTGCTCAAGCTTCACAACTTCTTCTATTTGTTCCTCATTTTCAATAATTTTCTTCATGGAATGTTGAAGCCAATCTTGAGAACACATTAAGGATTCTACAATAATGAAAAAATTATGAAAAATCAGACACTAGAAAGCACGTCCAAATCCTTATTTCTTATTTATTAATACCAATTACAAACTATTTCCTACTAATAAAGCCGATCTAGCAGGAAATTTAAAACAGAGAGCAAAACCCAGAGGGTAGTTATGATAATTCCTCTAGACTTGATCCAAAGCGTTCTCATCAGTGGTTCATGGATGGTCCTGAGGCAGAGCTTTTCCCCAACAAGAAACAGGAAATAGGAGTTCCAAGCAACAATCATTTTTCAGGATTGTTAAACTCAAATGTTCCTTCGTGGGGCCATACTTCCAGTTTTCACTCAATCTCTGGCCCTTTTGGTGAACGGTTATTTGATTCTCCAGCGACCAGAGGCAGAGTAATGATCTAAGATTAATTACATATGCTAATCACAATTAAGCTAATGGATTACAGGGCTAAATCGTTTACACTCCATTACTGGTTTCTGTCGAGCACCTTGACAGAAGAAGAAAGCAAAAGGGCATCGGTACAAGTAATTATCAGTCAAGGTATTAACATAAACCAAATCAAAGTTGTTGTGCAGTTAAATTCATAAATCCTAAACCAATCACACTAGTTTGGCAGAAGTAGAAAGCCATAAACTTACAGCAGAACAAGGCGAGAAGACGAAGACTGTAATTGAAGCTGTAAGTGGAATTTTGTGACTGCAATTGAAGCTGTAAGTCGAATTTTGTGACTGTAAGCTGTATGTGGATTTTGGAATTTTGTGACTGTAAGTGGCGGCTAGAGTTGGTACAGAGAAACTATGGTTTTGAAGTATTAGTTTTGGTTTCGGTTAATCGGTCGGTTCGGTTATACGAATCTCATAACCGTAACCGAACCGAATAACCAAAAAAGTTAAAAATTTTAACCGCAATAACCGATTTAACCGAATTAACCGAACCGTAATAAAAAAAATGGGTCGAAACGGTTCGGTTAATCAGTTAAAACCGATTAATGCACACCCCTACCTCCATTCCCATGTCACTACATGAGCGATCCCGAATCAATGTTCTCATACAAGTATAGAATGGACCGTAGCTATAGATAAACCACGAACAAAATACCCTATTTGTTTGCTATCTATGGACTATTTAGATTACTAACTTCAGACTTAAATCCTCTTGTGCATCAAACATACACTAAGTCTGAAGGTACAATAGTAATCAAGGTAAACAAGACAATTGGACAATATGCGATATAAATCAAACAACTTTGATAAAATGAATAATGCATTTATTATTATTACAATAATCAATTTCGTTTACAATACATTAAGATTTAGGACATAAATCCCAACACAGATTTCAAGCAAATCCGGCCGAACATTAATGTTACAATGAATAGCAAGCCTACTTTGATAATGTCCGGCCATGCCTCTCTGAGGCCAGGCCAATGAAATATATGCTTTGATTTATTTTGCTACCGTTGTAATGACTTATGGACATATTCATTTATCTTTTTTTATTGCCTTTGTTTTACTTGATTGCGTTGTGTATGTTATATAAAATATTATTGCATGATTACTGCATTATAAGATATGGTAATACCTTTCTTCGAACCTAAATATTATACTGGCATCCGTACTGGACCATTCCGAACCCAAACGGGTTCAAGGTCAGACCTTGCGAGAGGTGTAGTGCGGTCTTAAATCATTCACAATGTCTCATACTAGGTGGTAACTCCTTTATTCTTCAATTAGTCCCATGTGGGCTATCCGTACTCTCTATAGGTTACGAGCCCAAACAGTATCGTGATCGTCAATGTCAATAGGCATAACAAGAAATCCCGCTTAGCGCTTACACACTGTAAATAGAATGAGACATTAAATGAATAACTTATAAATTTACTTAAACATAAATTAAGTCGTTCATTGAAAACTATGAACATCCGGGCATAAACATATATAAAAAAAATGATAGCGGAAAGTAAAGATGATAAAAACATATACTGATAATAGTTTTCGTGACAAAACATCGCCAGTATCATAACCTGGAGACATGAAACCTACTTAGCAGGACCAAACACTGCGTAAGCCGATGAAGTTAAGTTGTAACTGTAATAACCTAAGAGGGTTTTGAAAGAACCATTAGGCAAGATGAAACTGAAAATAAACATACTCAAATAGCTATAATTAAGGGGACGATACTTTACCGGTGTTTGAAAATATTCTTACTACTTGTAAATTCATAATCATGTGACGTAGCAAATGTATAAACATAACTTGAAAACATGTTTAAACTGTCATGAGCTGGAGATATCACATATACTTGAGCTGCTAACCGTGAAAACATAGCTAAACGAAAGCATATCCATATCAATCTGAAATTTGATATAATCATGAACTTAAAACTTTGTTTATAAAACATTTAAAGTTGAAACATAAAAAACATAGCATTTACCCACAAAGCTGGTGCTTGGTCCTACTGCTCGTGGGGTCGAACGGAACCGAACGAGATATCATGTGTAGAATCTTCAAACGTATATACAAAGTACGATTTGAATACATGAGTATTTATGATTCCTAAATATGCATGTGAATAATGCATGTGCCTACACTGACAAGGAAGCTTATGACGTCATCTGATATCTTAACGTATAACCTAAAGCATATAAAAATTGGTCCTGGATTTGGCATCGTGTCGCGACGAGCACAAGATAATTTTTGAGTTAGAATGTTACGTCTGGTTTCTCATCGCGACGCACATGGACATACATCGCGACACGAGCTCGATATCTAGTCTGACCAAAGACTCATCACACTATATCAACAAATGAGAAACATAACCATTCACTTAATTCATGGCAACACCAACAATAAGAAATACACCACACTGCACTTCATCCAACTCCTCAATGGATTACTCCAAGCACTGAAACTGACCACAACAATAACCCATACCTAGGGTTTCTTATTCAAGTCATTCCACACACTAATCATGAAATTAAGCTCAATATAAACTTGATTAACACTCTAACCGGTACCATCATGCTAAATGAACATGTATCTTACTTGAGTATCTACATGGGTGTAAATACTAAACTTGAAGAATCATGTTAGACTTGCAAGAGATTCACCAAATTAATGGATGAGGTCTTACCTTGTTCAATTAGTTCCGCCCGATTCCGAATTGTCTCGATTCCGATCGGGGCTGCCATGGATCGATTTCGGGCCAAAACCGGCCCGTGGCCATGTTTATATCATTACATTGACTTGTATCAATGATAGGGATGGCAGTGGGTAGGGTATGGTGCGGGTTTACCATTACCAAACCCGCACCCGCATATGTATATAAATTACCAAACCCGCACCATACCCGTTGCGGGTTTTAATTTTCATTACCAAACCCGCACCGCATATAAAAATAAATTACCAAACCTGCATTGGTACCCAACGGATTTTTTGCGGGTTTTTAAAATATTAAATTACTTTGTGTTCTTAATAATATAATTTTTTTAATTAAATAATTTATTTTTAATTGCTAGCTGTAGTTTTCACATTTGTTTTTCGTTTGACATATACAACATGCAATGTATGTATATACAGTACATAGATAACATAATGTATGAAAGACTCGGTACCATATGTTTATTTTTTCATATAAACATAATTAAAACGAGTTCTTCCCTTCATAATTATAATGATCTAAGTTAGCCAACTCAATCGACAATAAACTAAAAAGTAATCACCAATCTTTGGTCATATTTTTTATGATAATTCTAATGAAAGTGATGCTTACAAAGCTCAAGTGGTGTAAGTGTAATGAAGAAGCAGGAAAGCTATTGAAGTTGCAGCAAACACTAGCTTGTTTTGCTCCTCTCCCGTTTCTGATCATATGAACTTAATCCAAATTTTTGTATTATAATTTTATTAACAAGTGTGATTAAAAAAACAATAATAGTCATGCAAAAAATCTTCAGATGGACAGGTTGCGGGCTGTGGCTGAATGAGAGTGTGGAACTGTGGATTAATGTTTTAGGTTTAGGTTTTGTTAATTATTTTTATATGAAGGTTTTTTTATATTGTCCTAAAAATATTAATTAATAAAAAATAATATTGCGGGTATGCGGCTACCCGCAGCGGATACCCGTATTTTTTTCTTAATTACCAAACCCGCACCGCACCCGCAGCGGGTTCTACTTTAAATTACCAAACCCGCACCGCACCCACTAATATATTTACCAAATCCTACCCATTGCGGGCGGGTTTTTGCGGGTTTGCGGGTTTGTGGGTAAAATTGCCATCCCTAATCAATGATCACATATTATGCTTACATTTTAGTCAAAAAAAATTAAGTTAAAATATCTATGCCTTCTCTATGTAATATAAAATAAATATGATTTGAGTTTGAGCTTGTAGTGTAAGTGGAGCAAATTATTATGGTGAATTTATCCTAGAGATTAATCAAGTGTGAAATTGGTTGGTATTTTATAAGTTAATGTATTCTTGTGAATTATTTTAAAATCTAACGGTCGCTGATGGAATATTATGTTTCACACTTTCACTAGTCCCACGTTGAGATCGACGGATGTTTTATAAGCTAAGGAGCTCTCTCCCTCTCTCTATCCCCCTTACAAGTTTGAAACACAGATCCACGGGCCTCGACTCCATGATCCAACAAGCATCAGCAGTGACTCTTGAGTCTGAATTTTGTTTCATGGAAGCAAAAGCACTACCAATTACTTTCCAAATATAGCAGTAGCAGTAGCAGTAGCAGTTTGTGCAAAATGAGCGGTTATGGTTCTTTATCTCCTACTTCAGTTGCCCCGTTAACTGTGTCTCAGTGGCATGAACTGGAGCATCAAGCCCTAATCTTCAAATACCTCAAGGCCGGCCTCCCCGTTCCCTCAGATCTCCTCCTCTCCATTCGCTCTAGCCTCAAGTTCCTCTCCTCTAGTTTATTCCACCACCCCACTTGTAAGAACCCCAACAACTTTTACCTTTTTAATTTTTTTATTTATTTTGTAATGGGTAGCTGTAACTTTGTTCAAGTTTTTTTGATTAATGGGTAGCTTGTAACTTTGTTTTCAAGAGTTTTTGATTGAATGGGTAGCTGTAACTTTGTTCAAGAGTTTTTGATTTAATGCTGTTTATTTGTAGTGGGGTATTGTTCTTATTTTGGGAAGAAAAATGACCCGGAGCCGGGGAGGTGCCGTAGGACGGATGGCAAGAAATGGAGGTGCTCAAAAGAAGCACATCCCAGCTCCAAGTACTGTGAACGGCACATAAACAGAAGTCGCAACCGTTCAAGAAAGCTTGTGGAATCACAAAATACCTCTCAGTCTTTGTCAACTGTGGGAGTTGACATTGCCAGTGGGACTGGGAGCAGTAGTGGCAGTGGCGGTGGAAGCTTAAGCTTTCAGAACCCGCCTTTGCACTCTGTTGGTACTCGTGAGGGTCTTTGCTTTCGGAAACAGATGGATGCCATCCCCTATAGGATTCCTAATAAGGAGTACAGGTACATGGTTGTTGTTATTTACGTGTTGGTATAATTGTTTGCAAGCACAAATCATTTAGCTAATGTATGAGTAAAGATGAATAACATTACTTACTCATTGCTTAAAATCTAATAAAAACGTATATGATGTATTGTATACTCATCCAAATTTACCAGGAAGTCAGCAGCTTTATAAACCCGAGTGACTAGGAATCTAAAATAGCCTAACCTTACTATTTTACAACCCTGTCCCCAATTAAGCCGAATGGGGAAAAATGATGAGTGTTGAAATTCCTTTGAATTTGAAGACAGGGGCCTAAAGAGAAGCGAAACATTTTTGTAAAGGACAAATAACAATTCCACAATTACCTATTCATTTGTGAGCAATTTGGTTGTTGTATGTAGTCTTCTAACTCAACCGGCATCATCATACTACTCTTTGTGTTGTTATCATGTAATGATGTGATTCATAATTAATGGCATATGATTGATATTACTTATTCATTTTGTTTATTGGACCTGACGCTTTAGTTCACATTTGAACTTCGGTTTTTCATGTCAAATATATGTCCAAGTTAGAAATAGGTTTTGAGTGGGTTTGGGGAGGTTCAAAAAGCTCAGTTGCCACTAGCTAAGGGCCATGGGAGACTGCTTTGGCAACATCATAGCTGAAAAATGATGACTAGTTTCTGAATGGTGAAGCAACTCAGTTATAGGCACTAGTATTTTAAATGGAGGAATCTCCCTCTTTAGACAGATTAACACAACACACAAATCTTCTGTTCATATTCTGGATACTACTGTTCATATAATTAGATACATACAAGGGGGCTGAAATAAAGGTGCCTAAGACTCTACCAGGCTGTAAGGCAGTACTGGGCTTGGAAGACTTAAATCATTGACTATTTTGTGACTTCTACATTCATTCAAATAATAAAATCTTTCATTTCCAATTCCAACTGAGTTTATGATTTGAGTTTATGATTTCAAGTGCTTTGAAAATACAAAGTAATTCCAGGTTCCTATTTCATTCAAATCTGGTTTTTCTTAGTGAATGGTTTTTATGAAAATGTTTGTAAGGAGTGGCCTTATTGTAAAATGAATTCATTTTGCGTGCTTGACTGGAAGCATCTTTTGACCTTGTCTTCAGGTTAGGACTTAGGAGCAGCCCTGAGTTGTCCTAAACTTTGGGGGCCTTAAACGAGTTCTTAAATTGGGGACCTATTGATAAAAGGTAAAAAATATAAAAGTCACATACACTTAAAATTGAAATTTCTTTAGATTCAGGACTCTAATTTGGGGCCCCAGCCCAGCCAACCGCCTGTATCGAGTATCCCCAGAGCCACCTCTGCTTCAGATGATGTTCAGGCGATGTGCTGGCAATTAATCTAAGTTTCGTAGTTCAGCTGAACTCTGATTAACCATATGGTTTATCTTTGTACATAGAGAAATAAGCAAAGAAGGCACTTTCTATGTTGTACTGACTGGTTGGGGATGGTTATAGTTGTTCGGTAGTTGTTTGTCCTAAAGGAAGCTCGAGTCGAGAATCTGGGATATCAAATATAAAACAGGTTTCAATGTGCTTGCCTGTTCTTATGTGTACAACAAGAAATAAGAAGAGAAGATACTCATTTGTATGGATCATATTTGAGTTGTATGGCTTTCTCACAAATCAATATCATAATCTTTGAACTCTAAATTTTGATGAAGAACCCGAAATAAGAGGATAAATCAGAAGGGATTCATTTTACTGCCAATAGTACTGCATGTTTTAACTATTTGTACAAGCTTTCCCATATGAACTGACGTGTCCTAAAATGGTGGAGTAACATTAAAAGAGATTATGTGCCAATAGCCCCCAGTGATGCCACATCAGTTTGTGTGAAATGTTTCTGCTAATTGTTTGTGTATGTAGAAGTTTCCTTTTGGTTGTGTTCTTTAGTGAGAGTATAATTAAACTAAAGTTCCTTGGATTAGTTTCTTAGTAATTTCTGTTAGGCAATTCCTTGAAAGTAAACCAATTAATGTCATATCAGTGGACAATACAGGTGTCTCCAAGAACTGAAGCCCGAAGCAGATGATGGTGTTTTATTGGTATCTTCAGAGAGTTTGCGGGGTTTTACGATAAACTCTTCCATGGATGATGCATGGCGTGTTAGAACATCAGGAAATTCCTCAAACCCCTTATCAGATCAAAGAGATGGTGCTTTTTTTGCAAAATAGCTGCCCCCCGATGCAGTTGCTACAGGATTTTGACCCACTCATTTCTAACGGTGCGATATCAAAACAACAACATTATTTCTCTGGCAGGGAATTTGGCTCATATAGTTCTCTGAAACAGGAACATCAATCTCGTCAGCCTCTTCCGAACGAGTTGCCTAAAACCATAGATTTCGGTTGCTATCTGAATGGTCAGAGTGTTGGAGTTTTGGGGTCGGGACGCAGCAGAAGCGCGGGTCCGGGCGATATCGTATTTTAAAACTTTTTCAAAATACCGAATAAATTATTCAATATCTAATATGAATAATTTATTCATATATTACCTAAACCAATTTATTTAATATCATATATTAACATAAATATAGTTGAAAACTTGTGAAATTTTTACGAAAACTGTTTTTCCGCAAAATTGCCTAAAACGCGTTTTTGACCGAACCGACTACCCGACACTTATGGAAACTGCCCAGGTCAGCTCCAATAGGGTCGGGGCAGTTCACGGGCTGCCCTAACAGTGACGGAATCACTGTTTTCACAGCCGTCACCCGGTTGGCTCAAAATCCACCCGGTAACGCCATTTTTGACCGTTTTCGCTTATTTCAAGTCGGAAACACTTTCCGGCAATTATGCCAACTCCCAAAACACATCCAATACATTCTAAAGACAACATTTTCATCACAGAAAATCAGTAGCTCTTCCAGGTCTGATCAGTGAGCAAAAACAGTCCATTTTTCATGCTTAAATCCAATTTTCTAATAAGATTAATCAAATTAATCAAACACCAATCCAAAGTCACCACAAATGAAGAACTCTAGAACAATTTTAGGCATAATAAGAATGGCTATCACACTCTAGAATGACAACAAAATTGTCCTACAACAATTGATTAAGTTGGCCTAAAATTACCTTAATTCCAACCAATTTACACTTCACACATGCATCATCTTTCTCATCCTTCCAACAAAACCAAAAGCCCCAAAAATATAACAAAGAATAAACCCTAGATCTCATAAGATCTACAAGAAACTTGAAACAAAATTTTCTAGGGTTAGGGAATAGAAGAAATACCTTAATCCTTTAATTTCCTAAGCCATTTCTTTGATTTTCTCCTTTGTTTCCACTTGATCCATCAAGCAAAATTGAAACCCATTTCAATTATGGAGGTCTCGGCAGTGAAGAGAAAGAGATGAAATGATGAAAACAATTTTCCCTTAATTTATTGTGTTGACCGAAAATGGGTACAAGGGGCATTATTGTCCTTTTAATTTTTTTAATCAAATTAAAACAATTAATCTTTATTATATCCAATCAAAATTGGACATATAAAAACTAATTAAACTCATGCCATGTGTAACCAATTAAATATCACCATGTATCATTTAATAAATTACAAATGGATAAGCTTTAACTTTAATTATTTAAATATTTAACCATTAAATAATTAAATAATTAATTTACACACACATATGTATTTTTATTTACATTAAATAACAAATACATATATTTATGGCATGTGTCAAAATCTCATTTGACGAATAATTAATGTGTATCTAATCGTATTATTAGCGGACAAAATCCCCTAATTGCATGTGTTGTCATTTAATCGATTAAACGATCCGGATTAACTCACTTAATCCGTTGAAGTATTATGAATAATCCGTATTATTCATATTGAGTTGCCCAAGTGCTCAACGAGTACACTTCATATTGTGGGACTCTCTAAGTTTAGGTTTATCCGTCACGAAATCCAATTTCGTGTCCATAATCCACCTACTCATGGATTATGACGACCACAGATAATCTCGCTAAACTATACAAGCTGAGATCACTGCATACGTATAATCCCTCCGTCACAGGCTATCCGTATTATACCTGAGATATAGATGAGAACGTCAAATCCGTTCGGTATAATACAGTCGACTTTCAATTTACGATCTCTAAATAACACTCGGAACTAGTTTCCGACGTTATACCACGGCCATGGATTTACTAGATCGTAAATACGTGAGGATGTCTATGCCCTGTACACAGGACTGACAGATCCTATCTTGATACGCACTAGATATCATGAGCATCAGTCCACACCCAACGAACATGTGGAGGTCTGATCATGAATAGATCGTTGACGTGACTGCCATCAAAGTGTGGAGGATAACTTAGGGGTGGCAAAACGAATCAACGAATCGAATTTGTATCGAATCCTAAACGAATCGAATCAAAATGTGATGGATTCGTATACGATTCGTTTATTAAACGAATCCTAATATCAGGATTCGTATTCGATTCGTTTATTAAACGAATTAAACGAATCGAATACGAATCTTCGTTTATTCGTTTAGTCAATGATATTATTTAATAAAATAATTTACCACACTTGATTTACATTAATTCTTCATAAATATATACATATAAAATATGTAATTAATATATTTACTAAAAATACCTCACCAAATATCGAAAATATTAATTTTTCTATGATAATTAGCTATAATTTCTTGAATCTTAATTGAAAATTAACAAGAACTAGTAAATAAAAATAATTAAACGAATAAACGAATCAATGAGCTTAAATTCATATTCGATTCGTTTAATAAACGAATCGAATCGAATTGACCCATTTATTAAACGACTCCATTTTTTCAAATCCGTATTCTCTTTAAAGCCAATCGAATCGAACGAATAAACAAATCCTGACACAAATTGCCACCCCTAGGATAACTCATATATCCCACTGTGGTATCTCAAGTCGAAGGACCACTATGCTCGCTCAACTCGAGAAGGTTCCTATTGACGTTGGTGTACCATCTATTAGGAAACCTTCAATGAGTCGTTCAGTGTCTTATCAAATAAACACCTACATGTCTATACGAGTCTCCCGAGACTCATGGTTCATTGGGATAAACCATCGGACCAAGTCACAATACACGACATGTACTGGTCTCAGCGGATTTTACTAACCGACCCGTGTTAGCAAATCTTGATCAGGAACTTTATTTAAGGATATACAACTAATAATGCGCTTCCCAATGTCAATTACAAACTTCGTTGTAACTGCGCACTATATTGTAAATCCTAGGGTATTTGTCTAATATACACGTATCACTGAACCAGATTCAGTTTCGATCTAATCGTAATCAGATATCTAATCGTGATTAGATCGAATAAATATATAAAAGACAAGGGTGCTACCAGTAAAATTAGTAATATTATGGAAAATTGAACCGCTCGTATTAATGAATCGGACATAAATACGATCCGAATTGGCACTCGGAGCACCAACCCTAACACAGAGAGCCAATAATCAACAACTCAGCTATCAATGTCCACCCCATTGGCTTCCTCTGAATTCTTTGAAAGGAGCGTTCATTCTTCAAAGGGTAAGCCTGTTCCCATCTAATTCAAAGACATCAAATTAATATTTTGAATCCTGATATTCAGTCTGCTGCAGATAGCTCTGTGGACAAATTCCTGAGCTAGAGATATTTCGAGTCTTTTGAGACGCAGCTAGCTTATTAGCCTTTGGGACGTCAATTTGAGTTCCTGCGTTTGCTGTATTAGCAGCTTGTGTACTTCTGAGTTCTAGGTACTTATTCCTCTTTCTTCTTTCTAATTTGCAGCCAATTGTAGGCACTAAACTACTACTACGTGTGATTGTTCTCGGGTTTAAACTTTTTCTCGAGCCTATGAACCGTATCTATAAACTAGTAGCGTATACTTGAGTTTCTATTCAAGAAGAAAATGTGTTGTGATGTTGCAATGCTTGACAATGGATGTGGGAGGAACTTAAAACAGGCTGTTGTTGCCTCCTTGTTGCCTTGTTTAGGTGCTAATGGGAATGGCTTTTAAATTTCTGCCTAAGGGCATAAGAAGATTTGATTGTGTGATTTGTTCTTCAAACAATTTGTTCTTCAAGTGTATTTGTTTTTTTACAGTCTTTATGTGGAACTGCATATACATGAAAAGAACATGTCTGACCAAAAATAAAATTTGAAATTTGAAATTTGAAATTTTTTTGTCAAATCTGTCAAGAATTAACTGCACCTAACAATAAGATTGTCAATTTGTTCATTTATGTAAAATTTGTTAAGTGGAATTAGATTTTAAAAATCATAATGGGGGTAACACTATTCATCTCAAAATTTGTTCCAAAGTTTCTATCATGAATGAGATTCAAATTTCATGTTTTAGGATTTGACCAAATAATTTTTAAGTAATTTTATTTGATTGATTATTTGAGTTCGAGTCATTTGGATTTTGTCTATCTCTATCTTTTAAAAAGATGTTGGATTTTGGATGAAATTAGTTTGATATTTGAAATCTCATATCATTTAGTACGGTACTTGAGATATGTTTGGTCTTGAATATCAAATTTTAACCTAAAATCATAAACTCTGATATTCGGGTCAATTTTTATCTTGATTCAAAAAATAGGTTGAAATTTAAGACGAGACATTCCGATTGCGATCCTCAGATGAAATTAAATTGAAGCTGATGCTGTTTTTGTAGTATTATTTCAAAACTGCCTCAGCAGCCAGCAACAATAATTATAGATTTTGATCTCTCTCTAAGATCAAGCCCTGTCATTATTCCTCTAACTTGGTATCTATCTTTTTTTTCATCTTCTATCAACTTCAATTATATGGCAGAAAACCAAATCATACCCAATTCTTCAGCCCATCTTTAAGTATCAAAAATATACCCTCTTGCCATTGATGACATCTCTCAGCTTCCTTCTTCATTGCCTCATCAACCTGTTTAATTAAAAAATATTACAAAATTCACTGTCATCAGAGTCCTTATAATATCAGCTTCAATCTCTCTCATCCCCTTAATATCCGTTCTCATGTACTTCACTCTTTGTCCTCAACTCCCATCTTTCACCTCAACGAGGTGTGTGGGGCTCGCCTGCTGTGAGAGATGGCATATACACCCGGCACATAATATAATTTTTGCACCTCAACACATTCTCAGTCTCTCAAACTTCACCACCACCAACTTAATTGCCTATTTTATTCCAATTAATCCCGTGTAATCGTAAATTAGTGACTTGTCTCGATCAATTTTGACCGATTTAAATTGACATTGATATATGGGAAATTTTAACCGATTAATCTATCTATTTCCGATTTCCCAAAAATTGTCCGATTCTATTTTTAATCTATTTTTCAGTATCTTTTTAGGTTTTAGGTGATGATTTTATGTGGGAACAAAAAAGGATTTCATCATATACGATAAAAAAAAAATGAAAAAAAAATACTTTGATTTTAAATTAATTATTACTCGGATGGTAAAACTCTTATATTGTTTAACATTTTTTTTTTTATCATTAATGAATTATTTTTAGTGATTTTTAGAAAATTTTGAGATAATTTGGAATTTTTTAATTTTCAATTATACAATATATCATTACCGATTAATTTTCGATTAATGATAAATCAAGTATACTGATTTCCGATTAAACCATCCGGCTTTCAAAAACCCAGATCACCTGGCATATAAACTTTGATTATCCTCAAGGGATGGACTTGGTGGTATAGGGCTTACGATCTCACCTTGAGGTCTTGGGTTCGAATCCAGAGAGTGCTTTTCTTGTAAGAGTCTAGTACAAACGGAGATTTTACCTGCTCCGTTTAAGCCCGAAATGGGTAGTTTGATGGCGGGGTTTCCAACGATTCCAAAAAAATAAATAAAATAAAATAAACTTTGATTATATTGATTGCATTGTTTTCTGTCAAGAAGATTACACCCTAGCAATGAATCATTTGGTTGCAGCGCCAATTTTAGGTCAAGCCAATGAGAGAAAACACAGTACCTGTCAAGTTGGCAACTGGGGATTCTTTGATTTTCCTGAATCATCAGCTGCTACATAAGATTATCTGGGAGTGGAGAAATGGGATTCATACAGTTTAAAAACTAGAATCATATTTAGTAAAAGGCACAAGAGAAGGCTTAACAAATTTTCCTATTGCTATTGGTGAGTGTCACGCGCCGTCTGTTTCTGGGCATTTCACACGTTCAATTAAGTCTGTGACACGAGAGTCCATCGATATATAACATACATAATTCATTTATATACAACTCAAAATTACTTGTGGTGCTAGAATTTTGTGCAAACCTTGCGAAATACAAGCACAGCAGAACAGAGACTACTCCATCGTATTAATCCTTCAAGCCTGCAATAAGTATTAATTGTCAGCAAACTTCGTACAAACTGCGATGCGATGGGTAGTCTCATAAATGAGAAACTAGGTCTATTTCAGAGATAATCAAATGTAAAGCTATACACTTCATGTGCAAAGAGGAAATTTTGAAAGACTCGAATAACTATGGTTTCTGACATATTGTCTTTTCGTAAGCATGGTTCTAAATTATGTTGAGTCTCCGAGGTACAAATCTGAAAACAATACACAGAAGCATACAAGCACTTCCTTGAGAAGAATTACAAGGGATCAGAATGCTCAGGAAAATTTTAGTAGAATTTGTGCTCTTATACGACAGCAAATGAAGGGAAAGTAGATCTAACAGTTATGAATTAGCAAGAATCATTAGAGAAAAGCAAGCATTTAAATACAAATATTACTAGAATATTTTCTGCAAAATGATGCCGCAGTTCATGATGCAGGGGAGAGAAGCACATATGACACAGTCACACAGACCATGTCATTAGACAGCATATGTCATAAAAACATTAACCTGCGCCTTTGGAGTGCACAACATTCCACCAAAGTGTTCTAAAAATTCTTGACATTTTTCAATGAGATGGCATTGAATAGTTTGCCTAATCTTGCCATATTGGATCTTTGATCTACACAACTTTTTTAACAAAACAAGTTTGTTTGTATACCACACTATACTGAAAATACACCTCTTTCATTTGGATTTCATATAGGCTTTGTGTTGCCCGAATAGAAAAACTTGAGTTGCGCTTAACTCCCTCACTTTTCATGGACGACATTTAGGCCCGACATGATAATAACAAGTTCAAATCGCTAAAGCTTAAATAATATATCACTGAACTCAAAGTAATTGCAGCTGCCCCGGTGAGTCTAATTTTTTCAGAAAATCATTTTTTAATTTCGCCTAAAAATTTTATTTGCCCCCAATAAAAGTTTTCTATTTGTCCTTATTGACTTTGAACAATATACAAAAAAGTAGGCTAAAATTATATTTCCATCACTAAAATCACTTTAAATGAGTACCTTAATTCAAAATTGAATAAAACCACTTGAGGAAAGTCGAATTATTTATGTAAACTAAATTTGCCCCTATTGAGTTCAAAGTCTGGCTCTGCCACTGAGCTTTGTCAAGAAAGCTTAAGGGAATCTGGGATGAATTGCACAATCTTGACTCTTGAATACCATACGACCGAATTAGTTTGTATTCTAATACACTAATTCTCAAATCAAGGGGTCTAATATATTTTATCACCTTAATGTAACTAATGATGTTTCCATAACACAATTATCACACAGATTTCAACTTCGCAAATCCAATAATTATTATGAAATTCAAAAGACAGAAATTGAGATAAAATTACGTATCTTAGAAAGTGCTCCCAGCCTTTTCACAGCAACTATGAATAGCATTAAACCCCTACTAACTTAACAATAAACAAAATCGGTTCTATTAAAATCCCAACAGAATCCAGGTTTCTAAGCACATCCATCAGGAGTAACTAGCCTCTACCTTTACCGCTGCAATCTTAATCAATGTACAATGGCTGTTACAGTTAGAGATGTTACAGTTTAGATGTGTTGAGAAGACGAAAGTAGGATTTAGGATTTGAAAGCAAGTTTCTAGCTAAAAGTGGCTTATAGCAGTTTGAAACTCTGGTATCCATTTTTGCATAACAACCATATACATATCCATCCAGTAACATCAAAATTCTACCATGGCTGATCTTATTCAAGGATTAAAAATAATAAAATACAAAATTGTAAGTCACAAACAATGCAACTATATCTGCACTAGTTCACTTCTCCATATGAAAGAAAAATATTTATCTAGTCCCCTTATAGTTATAGCCGAAAATAAACCTTTGCTCTCAAATGTCCAATTTTTCGTAAGTCAACATTAATCGACATCATATTACCAAAAAACACTTCCCACCAGCATATGTCCTGATGTAAATTCATGGAACATCAGTGTCGTCGCAAAAGATATTGTTCAATGTCCAAATCTACATCTTTGGCAATCTAAATAAGCCATAACCACCCAGTTTCGAGAATAGGAAACAAGATCTAAACAATTTTTTATAATTGTAATACAGTTGATAAGCTAGCATACCTTTGTGAGGGGGAAAGAAACGTAGCCCAATTTTTCCTAAACCTTCATGAATAGACTTAACAGGCATCATACTCTTCACATCACCTAAAGCAACCCCTTTTTCCAAGAAATGTTTTTGCTTGAAGCTAGAGAACCTTTCAGTGGCTTCTCTTTGAAACCCAGAAACACGAGGTGCAATATTATTCCAGCCATCACCAGCAACACTTCTTGCATTTGACAGGACAATCTCCAACTCACCACTCCTCGCTGCCTCAATAGCTAGGAGAAAAAAGAAAAAAAATGCATTACTAAAGAACCCTTCAATTGTCTAAGTAGGTGATTTTTACAAATATACTCAAACTAACAACACATGAGCAATGGCCGCCCTGTGGAGGTCCACACAAGCTAATAATTTGGCCAAAAATTAGGACTCAAAATCTTAAAAGACCCTCAAAACTCAGGGCAACTCAAGGTCGCGACTACACATGAGTGATCTAAAAGAAGAGAAAGCATACCCTTATAAGGAAGTTGAAAGAGAAAATTAGCAGGAAGGCCAATGCCAAAACCAGCAAAAGTGATGCCAACACTAAAACCAACACCACAGCCAGCACCAACATAACCAATAACATCAGGACCAAAACCAGGACCCCAACCAACCCCACAACCAATCCCAACACCCATTCCCCAAAATGCACCTGATGTTGGATGCACAGGATTCCACCTCTCGTATCTTCTAAACAACCCTTTTATTATCATCACCACCTGAACAACAATATAATAACTAGCTTTAAAACTAACAGCAGCAGATAGAGGTAGTAAAGATATAATAAAATATTTCAGTTAAAAAAAGGCATCAAATTTACATTACCATCAATCACAGTGACTGACTGACTGACTGACTGCTTCTTCCACCACTTCTTATTTGACTTTGTAACTCACTCCCCGTTTTATAGCTTCAATACTTTTGCAAGACGTGTGAGCTTTAAGAACTAATGACAGCCACATATTGGATATACTTCAGTTACGGTCTTTACACTTAGTTACAGATATGGGTTTGAGTTGAGTCAGAACCTTTACAAGTCTTTGATTTGAGCCCAATTGAGGGTGCTGATAATTGGGTAATTTACAATCAAATCCTTGTTAGTTTTCAAAATTCAAACACACTAGTACATTCTTTTTGTTTTTGCACCGAAACCCTCTACGCTTATTAAACAATGACATTACTTTTAATTTAAGAAGTTTGCTCCAACAATCCTCCTACATAATATAAATTATTTTATTATATAAATAGAGTAATTTCAATTGGTTGGTCTTTATATTATTGTTGGTTTATATATAGGATTAAGGATGGCGATCGAGATATTCCGTCTTGACCCGATCTCGTCTCATCTCGTCCTGATTATTATTTTGGATGAATAAATTGTCCTAGATTTTGACTTGAATTTTTATTCAGTAAGATTTTTTTGTTTAAAATCACATACCAACGGAACGAGATCCTGATCGAAATTTGAGATTAAGAATTTTTTGCCAACTCTAATATGACATCAATTTTTTTTTAACAGAGAACCCACTTGTTTAGGTTAAACCAAGCACACTCCTAATTTTATTACAAGCCTCAAGAACCTTGATCAATGATTTGTTGGAACAAATCGCTTCTAAGATCAGCCTCTAAACCCCCTAAGAACGATTCCTTAGGTAACTCAAAGGATGAAGCTTTGATGGTATTTGCTAACTTTGGAGACGCCATTAAACTTGACAAGCTTACATAAGTTGATTTTCACTTGAATAAGGGGAATCCCTCCCTTACAAGGATTTTAGCCATAGCCAAAAGCTTGAAATCAGCAAGTTTGATGAAAAATTTGTGATCCCCTTTCATTAAGAAGAAAAGAGTTTATATAGTACAATGAAAGAAGCTCTAATGGGCGCAAAATGACCAAAACACCCTTAATGGCTAACTAATGCCTACTTAAAGGTTATGTCCTTGATACTCATTTAGTAATTTAGACAATTTTCCATAAAAGTCAACAAAGGTGGCTAAAGTAATAAAAACTTCATCAACAACTTTGCTAAAAAAACCAATAAAGAAAAAATAACAAATATCACAAAATTCAATAAAGGTGGCTTTTTTGTAAAAGAATGCCTAATATGTCAACAAAATGGGCACTTTTTAAAGAATGCCAAAAACATCAACAAAGTGAGTCATTTATTCTAATATGACTTGTGCCACATGAAACAGCTTTGGGTCCACTCCATTGAAACCCTTGCATGACACCAATGTGTCTTTGAGTTGTCTGTCGCAATCGGCCTTGAAACTTTGAGCTAAGTGATTCTTATGCTACGAGAATCATATCATTCCCTCAATCCTCTAAAGGATTCATCATCGAATCCAAACCCGGATCAAAGATAAATATTAGAAATACCTGAGGTCGATTCAAAATTTCAATTGCCCCCATAATGAATTTGTGGCTCAGACTGACTCGTGTCATTCTCATACTCTTCAAAAGGATTCGACCTCGAATCCGATTTAGCGATCTAGGATTATCATTGTCGGGGATGAAGTCAACATCATGCGCAATGTTATCTACAAAGAGAAAGTTCAGTAAAAACTTCACTACCACATCCACTTTTTTCACTCTCACTCATGGCCTCATCATCACTCATGGCCAATATCTCAACCATACTTGCAAAAATCTCACACACATGCTCGGCCTCACTCTCTTTTTCAACCTCAAAGCATACTGCCTCATAAGTGTTTACTACCTCAATGCTCACGGCCTCGCAAGTATTTTCACTCACCAAGTCACTCACAGCCTCACAAGTGTTACACACATATCACTTACGACCTCAATAAATTTTGGTTTTTGTGTACTCTCTTCATTCACCGAATATTCAACTATCTTATAAGCCTTTTTTCCATTGCTCATAAGATCTTCTATAATCACTCATGGTAGCTTGACAATCTCTTTTGAAAATATCCAAATCCTTACTTTCAAATCATACTTAGTTCAATTTTTTTGAACAAATAACTTACTGATAATGTTAATCAAGACTTAATAACATGAAATCAATAACTAAACACAAGATTCAAACAAGGAACACAATATACCCAAATTTGCCCAAATGGCTGAAACCTACACAAGGTGAAATATTCATGATCAATCAAAAGTACTCAAAGACAAAATATTAATTATGTTATACTTATCATAAATCAACAAGAAACAACAAGAAAAAAACAAAGAAACAATGATGGCTAAAATTTAGGTTACAAAACCCAAATGGCCAAAACATGAACTAGTTTGAAACTAAGCTAATAACTCAATGAAAAAACAACATAAATGATAGGAAATTAGACCTTAGAACCCTGAGCTCTCATACCAAATGACAGGGAACCCACTTGTTTAGGTTAAACCAAGCAAACCCTTAATTTTGTTACAAACCCCAATGTAGGCACTGCATTTTTTCATAAAGCCCGATGACGAGCCTCGTATGGAGGCACTACCCGATAAGTTGCGGCAGTCGCAGGAAATGGACTTCGGAAGGGAAAATCCAAAAATCAATACCTTGTTGGACTTAATTCGTTTGCTTAGCCTCGGGTTCGCTCGATGGACCCCTCTTTTAAAATTTATCATCGGCCCAAAACCCCCGCAACCCACACCAAGCCACACACCCAAGCCCATACACCACCAACCCACACGCCTAAGCCCACCAAAGAACCAAACTCCACAAGCCAAAGCCCACCAAATCCCCTCCAAAAATATCCAACACATTAAACACATGTTAAAATCTAAATAAATCACATTCCTAATTTAAATAAATCACATGCCTAAATTAAGTAAATCAAATCAAATCTCATAAATCCCTTTCCTAAACTAAAACAAATCACCTTCCTAAAATTGAATAAATATTTTCCTTATAACACACTAATTGAAGATACCCCCCATGATTGCATGATTTCTTTCCTACCCAAATAAGGACAACCCTAACCATTTCTTATAAAAAGGAGCACAAACCAAACCTTTAACCCTCTGGCACATTCACACATAAACACAAAAAAGGAAGAGCCTCCCCATTGCCGTGAAACATAGTCCCCAATTAGCCCTCCATTTCCGTGAAACACCCCCCAATTAGCCCTCCATTGCCGCAAAAATAGTCCATCAAACAACCCTCCATTGCCGCAAACTACAGTCCCTAAACACACCCTGCACTACCGCAAAACAGCCCCAAACTGAACCCTTAAAGCCACCGAAAACTGCACAACCAGACCACCGGAAAACTGCAGAACCAGTCACCGAAAACACAGCCCCAAACTGCACCCTCAATTACCAAAAATTGTCCCCAGAACAGTCCCCTAAACCACAAAAAAACTGCAACCAAAACAGTCCCCAAACCGTAAAAATAGTCACCAAAAATAGCCCCAAATTACCGCAAATAGTAACCAAAACACAAAGACCAGAAACAACAGCAAAAACAGAGAAAACAGCAGCCCAAAACAATGAAGCAACGAAGGAAAATATTGAACCAGTGAACCGGAGGAGTGGCGGAGCATTAATCCTTCCGACGGCCGAGTAACGCACTTCCAAGAGGCGACTTAAAAGGTAAGACCTGAGGGCACCCTTTTATTTACTCTCGTTCATCTTTTTCAATTATTTATTAGTATTTCTTCGCATGCATATTGTTGGTTCATGTATGTTGTTGTTGTTGGATGAATGATTTTGTGCTATCTCTCATGGTATATCGGATGGAAACCAAGACGTAAATTCCGTAGCCGAATCCGAATGGACGGTAGTTCGATCTGAACTTGGGACACAACTCCACGTACTACTTGAGAAACGCACATATTTCGTTTTATCTAATCTTGTGTTTATTCATGGTTCATTAGAAATAGCATGTTATCTCCATGCATGATTTAGTTATTTCTTTCGCGTTAGGAACTTAATTGTATCTCTTCAATGTTTATGTTTAGACAGTTATTATTTATTTATATTTCCGCATTTATCTATTTAATATGTTCATGAGATTGCGTGCTTGCCTTTATTTTGTTTACTCCTATGTATGCAAACTTTGATATAGGTTATTCTTATATGTGTATGTTGCGTAAACTTGGTTATACTATCGCATAAATCTTTTCATTACAAGTGACATAAGTAAGGGACCATTCCGAACTCAACAGTTTGAGGTCTTCCCTTGCGAGGGGTGAGTGCGGCCTTAAATCATTTCCCAGTTCACGCTAGGTAGCGACTCCATTTTATTTCTCCGGTTTAGTCCCTCGCGGGCTACTCCGTACTCCCGACCGGGCCGCGAGCCTGGAAAAGCATCACTGATTTCTGTGTCATACAGTCTGGCGACTCCACTGGGGATAGAGAATCGGCCCCGAAATAATGTCTTGTAATGTTTGTGATTTTCGCTTAGTTAAATGTGTCTGCAAGTGGGTTGGGTCCAATGGGTTTAACCAAAGGGAATATTAGAGCTAGGTAATGGTTTGGTGTCTTCCTTCATTCACTACCTTTCTATAGCTGAAAGGAAAAGCTGTGAAGGCACCTAGATAATCATTTACTCGAAGCTTACCGTGATGGACTAATTTGGAGGACCTATTGTTTATTCATGTCACCAAGGCGATAAGAGCCTAAGAGGCAAGGGTATTTAAGAGAGTTTGATCCACCCTCCATCTGGGGAATCTTCAATAAGAAATCTATTTGACAGTCATTCATGTATCATCACTCGTTGGCATGTACCGTAGCGTATAAAAAAGGTGCGCTCACTTGGTCGCTCGAACCCTTGAGTGTGGAGACCTAGTTGTGGGCAATCCTTCACCAACGGGAGCCTTTGTCTACAGTCCTATAAACCCGCATGTGAACCATAGTTGTATGACCCATAGGAGCCAACTTTTTATGCTTGTGTTTGGGACCATCATCATTTGGATTCATTTGGACTTTTTTGTCATGAGGTATGAGCTTGTTGAGCCATTTAAATTGGGACGAGAATGTATCTTATGACGATTGGGCCGAAAGTTTCTAAAATGCCGATGGGCCACTTTATGTTTGGGCCCCATATAATTTGAAGTTATTTAGCCATGTTATCGCAAAAGTGTAAACCTGTTGGGCCTTTTTCAACTGGGACAAGTTTACACCTTGTAATAATATGATTGAATGCTTTAAAATGATAATGTGCCAACTTGCACGAAAAACTTGACGGGCTTATATATTCCATGCATCTCATGCATACATGCTAACTTGCGGTTTTAAAAGACACCATAGATACCCGTTGGGTTAGGGAAGATGGAAGACTCGTCAAAAGGCCGTTAGCGAACATGAGCGAATCAGAAAATGGGGGATCCTGTATGGATCAGCTGGAGACTAGTGTCACTAAGGTTACCGAGCAGTTGCAAGCTTTGACCATTGTTATGGCCAATATGGTTGTGCCCCGCACTGGGGGAGGCTCTGAGAATGTGAGGAGTGAAGAGCCTCCGAACAGGTTAAGTGATAAGATCCCTGTTTTTGATGATGACGTGGCTGAGTATGCAGCGGGAAGGATAGCCGGTCCCAGGTAGATTTGCATAAACTTCGGGATCAGGTAGAGTCAGTTACCCGCAAGCTGAAGGGTAAACATGAGGATTTGCTAGACTACGATGCGATGACTTTCGAAGAGCAGCTACCTTCGCAGTTCAAGATGCCCGACATAGCCAAGTTCAATGAGAATGGGGACCCGAGGGTCAATCTCCGACAGTATGTTTCTGTGATGAGTTCAGTGGGTCTGTCGAAACGCCAAGTTCATAAGATGTTCGGGATGCCACTTGAAGGGGCACCCGTGGTATGGTATCATGGCCTGAAAAGGAAGGTCAATGATGATTGTAGGGCATTGGCGGAGGCTTTTCTGTATCAGTATGTCACGGATTTGGAGATCGACTTGTCACTTCGCGACTTGGAGAATACCAAATAGAAGCCGGAGGAGAGCTTCAAGGATTATATGGATCGCTGGAGAAGCCAACTTCTAAAGATGCAAACTCGACCCTCGGAGAATGATCAGATCAAAATGATCATCAAGGGCACCAAACCATCTATTTATGGCAAACTGAGGAGGATGACCTCTATGATTACTGATTTTCGACAGTTGAGGGAGACTGTCATGGACATTGAGGAGGAAGAAGCTGAGCATAAGAAGTTTTATGGCCTGAACAAGAGGACCGTCGGGGGACCATCGGGAACCAAACCTGTTTTTGTCGAGGTTGCCGCCATCAGAAATCGGCATTTTTCTAACCTAGATAGGCCTTTGTCTAAGGTGCTTGAGAAGTTGACGAGACAATGACTCTTAAAACCCTTAGAAGCTAAACCACTTCCACACCCTTCACCATCACACCTCAACCTGAACCTTTATTGTCACTACCACCAGCAAAAAGGCCATGACACAGACAGCTGTGCCCGCCTCAGACATGAAATCCAAGACCTCATAGACTCCCAAAAAATACCCGACCCAGAAAAAGAGCAACCCAACACACACAGAAACCTTCTACCTAACTATCACTATGTCCCACCACCTACCTACATGATTAACTTCGGCCTACCTGAAAGTCTTGTCCTCCAAACCTTTGACCACCAAGCCTTTTGCCTGGGGATTTGGGATAGCAATAGTGAGGATGAAACGGAGCAGAAGAAGAATTTATGGGAGGACTTCTCAAGCAGTGATGAAGAGGAGGTGAAATGAATGACACGCAATGGGCATTTTTTCAGTGATACAACGGAGAAAGGCAAGGAAATGTTGGCAGAAGGCAGAGAAGTGGCAGAAAACGTGGATAATGTTGAAGGAGATGTAGTGTTGCGTCAGTTGAAGAAAACACGAGCACATGTAAGCATCTGGGAGTTGTTGTGTGCATCTCAGAAGCATAGGCGTGCTATGGTTGAGGCCTTGAGCAAGACATTAGTATCGGAAGATGCCAACCTTACAATGTTCGTAGGATTAGTGCAGAATGAAGCTTTGCAGGTGATAACCTTTTCCGAGGAGGAACTGCCGGTGGAAGGAAGGAATCACAATAGACCACTATTCATAAGAGCGGAAGTAAGAGGCAAGAAGACATCTTGTGTAATGGTGGATGATGGCTCATCTATCAATGTGTGCCTTTTGAAGATTCTATCGAGGTTTGGTATGAAGGAGACAGATCTGAATCCCTCCAACATGACTATCAAGGCGTATGATGATAGCAAGCGGGGAGTAGATGGCACTTTTGTTGCGATAGTCAGAGTGGGCCCAATTGAAGATGAGGTTGAGTTCACGGTGCTTGATATCTCGGCCATTTTTGCTTTGCTATTGGGGAGACCATGGTTTCATAAGCTTGGGGGCGTGCCCTTCACTTTGCACCAGGCCATAAAGTTTCCGTACGGATGAGAGATTATCACTTTTAGAGCTGAAGAAAATAGAGGAGATGTTAGTCGAATATGCCAAAGTATTCGTTTGGTCCTATGAGGACATGCCCGGAGTAGACAGAAGCATCGCCTAGCACACGATACCGACTTATCCAAACATGAAGCCGGTAAAGTAGAAGCTTCGAAGGATGAGACCTGAGTGGGCCGAGAAGGTTAGAGAGAAAGTCAAGAAACATATAGATGTGGGATTTCTAGAAGTAGTGAAGTACCCCGAGTGGTTGGAAAACATTGTGCCAGTACCGAAGAAAGATGGGAAGGTTAGAATATGCGTGGATTACAGAGACCTTAACAAAGCTTGCCTGAAGGATGATTTTCCTTTACCCCATATAGATGTGCTCATTGATAGTGCGACTTTATCTGTCATGTACTCGTTCGCAGATGGGTTCTCAGGATATAATCAGGTCCTTATGGCTGAAGAAGACAAGCACAAGACTGTATTTGTCACGGAGTATGGTAGGTATTGCTACAAGGTGATGTAGTTTGGGCTCAAGAATACAGGAGCCACTTACCAGCGGATGGCCACTACATTATTCCATGACTTGATGCATAAAGAGATTGAGGTATATGTGGATGGCATGATGGTGAAATCGGAGACAATAAGCGGACACATATAAACACTAGAGAAGTTCCTTCAAAGAGTTGACAAATACAACTTGCGACTAAATCCCAAGAAGTGCGTGTTCGGGGTAACGTCGGGAAAGCTGCTAGGGCACACGGTACTGTATTTGGCCATAGAACCCGAAGCACTGGGGGCGATGATGGTACAAGCAGATGAGACGGGGGTAGAGCATGCAGTCTACTACCTCAGTAAGAAGATGCTTCCGTACGAAGCCCGCTATCAAGAAGTAGAGAAGATCTGTTTGGCAGTGGTGTGGGCGTCCTGAAAATTGCGTCATTACTTCCAATCTTACAAGATCAAAATGGTAGCAAAAGAGAATCCCTTGAAGTATCTGCATTCGGTACCTTCGCTAGTAGAGAAGTTAGGCAGATGGTTGGTGTTGCTGACAGAGTTTGATATTGAGTATCTCACTTCTAAAGTAATCAAAGGTCGAGCCGTAGCGGAGTTCTTAGCATTACAACCCATAGAAGGAGACCAATACAAGTTTGAATTCCCAGACGAGGAGATCCAAGCAATAACGGTCCAATGATGGAAAATGTACTTTGACGGAGTAGTAAACTACAAAGGAGCCGGGATAGGAATCGTGATAGTAACCCCCGAAGGAGAAACCTTGCCTATGGCCAAGAGGTTGACGTTCGGAGTAACCAACAACATGGCCGAATATGAAGCATGCGCATTCGAACTGACGGCATTGATAACCTTGAAGGCTAAGAACGTGGAGGTCTACGGAGACTCAATGTTAGTAGTCCGACAGATGCAAGGAGAATGTGAATTAAACAAAGAACGGTTGAAACCCTACCTATTCCACCTCAGGAATCTGGCATAGGCCCTCCCCGATTGTAAATTCCAACATTTTCCATGAGAAGAGAATCAAATGGCAGACGCGTTGGCTACCATGGCCGCAACTTGGGAAAATCCAGAAAAGTTGGTAATAAGACCTCTAGTGTTGACAACAGCAAGCAGATCTGTTTACGATATACAAATGGTCTTGGAAGTAGAGGTCGACGATGGGAAACCCTGGTATTACGATATTCAGCGATACTTGGAACGCGGGGAATTCCCGGAAGAAGCAAGTAGGAAAGACATGATAGCCATCCAGAAGTTAGCTTCTCAGTATGTGAGTTTGAAGGGAGAACTATACAAGAGACAAGCGAATGGCATCCAGCTGAAGTGTTTAAGAAAAGAAAAGGCTCAGAAGGCAATGGAAGAAGTATATGACGGAGTATATGGACCGCACATGAACGAATTGAATTTGTCTCGCAAGATAGTAAGACAAGGCTTTTACTGGTTGACCATGGAAGCTGACTGCGCGAAGCTGGTAAAAAATTGTCACGATTACCAAGCGCACGGTAACTTGAACCATTTGCCCCACACAGAGTTGCACAGGCTGTCAGAGTCGTGGCCTTTCTCAGCATGGGGAATTGACATGATCAGAGAAATTCGACCGCACGCATCGAATGGACATCGTTTCATAGTAGTGGCAGTAGACTACTTTTCAAAATGGGTGGAAGCCGAGTCATTTCGTAACATCACAACAAAGCATATGGCAAAGTTCATAGCCCGGAACCTCATATGTCGATATGGAATGCCGCATCACGTAATAACAGACAACAGAGTCCAATTTCAATGGGAAATTAAGGCAATGCTACAGAATTACGGGATAAGACATCACAAGTCGTCACCTTACAGACCGCAGGCAAATGGGGCAGTCGAGGCAGCCAATAAGACAATAAAGAAGATATTAGCCAAAATGACGGAGAATTATAAAGATTGGACCGACAAACTACCGTACTCCCTGTGGGGGTACAGAACTTCTGTGAGAAAAGCAACAGGAGCCACGCCTTACTCTCTGGTCTATGGCATGGAAGCAGTATTACAAGTGGAAGTTGAGATACAGTCCATGCGGGTATTAGCAGAAGCAGAGTTACCTGAACAAGAATGTTGCAGAGATTTGAACAGTTAGCATTGCTGGATGAGAAGATGATGAAGTCTTTACATCATATGCAGTTATACCAGAAGAGATTGGCCCGAGCATTCAACAAGAAGGTGCGTCCTACTAAGATCAGAAAGGGTGATCTAGTACTTAAGCAGTCAAAGCCGTCGACGACAGACCCGAGAGGAAAGTTCAGACCCAACTGGGAAGGACCCTACATAGTCAAGAGAGTAATGGGAAACGGGGCAGTAAGACTGTCAGATTTAGAAGGAAATTAGTTCACTGAGCCAATCAACGTGGACAGATTAAAGAAATATTTTGCCTGAGGAAGAGCAGACCGAGTGGTCACCGGGAGAATTGGTGAAAGACCTAACCCAACAGAATAGGAAATTCATTCATGCATGCATGCATACACGTAACGTACTTTCATTCTTTTTTGTGTTTGTTTTGTTTCGTTTTGTATTCACAGGTTTCAAAGAAGAAAATGAGAAAGAGGCCAATGCAAGCCAACCAGAAGCAGCAACATAGCATCATCAGTTTCGGGAATGAATCCCAGGGTTGAGGCCCACACCAGTATCAGTTTCGGGGATGAATCCCAGGGTTGAAACCCATGTCACCAACAGTTTTCGGGAAGGAATCCTAGGGTCGAGGCCCACATCACTAACGGTTTTTCGGGAATGAATCCCAGGGGGCGAGGCCCGCACTATCAGTAGTTGAAATGAAGAATTCCAGTGGAGTGAAAAAAAAAAGTCATTGATGGTTAGACATATGCCCGGTGAAGAACTTGTTTGCTGTAGGGTGAAGCCTTAGAAGCGATAAGTGCGAGATGTGCTCTCATCCGATATTTTGAGTGGTTGATCTCAGCTAGACTCACGAGCACTTAATTACAGGATCTTAGCAGTAAAAGCCTGAGTAGTCGATGAAAGGATTAGTTGAAGAGATGGTGGATCAGTGAATGATTGTTTGTTTAGATGTCCATCCTGATTTACTTGTGTTACGATGTGTGATATGGTTGGAAACGAAAGAAAAGTCTCTGAAGAAGAAAATATAAATCACATATAACCGATAAGTGTGAAGCTACCCATGGGCGAGTATTAGGACCACCATGAGGAGAAATGTTACCTTAAATGGTAGGTGTGTTGAAAAAAATGGAAGAGACGAAAGAAAAGAAGAATAAAACCATATCATATTAAATACGGGGAAGTAATTACAGCATGATCAAGACATCTAGGTTGGTTAGACCCACTGATCCCATTCTTCGAGACAAAATCATCGAGTTGGCTTATTTAAGGATCAAGCTGTGAAAGAACCTTGGCACACACACACACTGGGAGTCTAGTTCAGATCATTTATTCAGACGGTCGGATTTGAGTTGTATCAAGTACTTTGAAGGTTATGTGGTTTTGACACTAGGCATCCTTTGAGGACGAAAATATGTGTAGCTATCAGGATTATCTCGTAAAAAGCAGTATAGTATATTGGTATGCAACGTCACATCATGGGATCTACTCTGACCTGATGAAAGCAGCGAAGAACAGAAAAATAAACCAAGTCTGGGGGCGACCAGTCTACCATTTCTCATACAGCATGGTTCGGGAATGAACCATCACATCAACGATGCCTCGGGAATGAGGTTAAGCATGCCGGGAATGGAGCATGGTTCGGGAATAAACCATCACATCAGCGATGCCTCGGTAATGAGGTTAAGCATGCCAGGAATGGAGATTCGGGAATGGAGCACAGTTCGGGAATGAACCATCACATCAGTGATGCCTCGGGAATGAGGTTAAACATTCCGGGAATGGCGCTCTGGGAATGGAGCACGGTTCGGGAATGAACCATCACATCAGTGACACCTCGGGAATGGGGTTTAGAATGCCGGGAATGGCGCTCCGGGAATGAAGTATGGTTCAGAAGGGGACCACAACTATCACAACTGCGACGCCTCGGGAATGAGGTTTAGCATACCGGGAATGGCGCTCTGGGAATGGAGCAAGGTTCGAAAGGGGACCATAACTATCACAACCGCGACGCCTCGGGAATGAGGTTTAGCATGTCGGGAATGGCGCTCCGGGAATTGAGCATGGTTCGGAAGGGGACCATAACTATCACAACTGTGACGTCTCGGGAATGAGGTTTAGCATGCCGGGAATGGCACTCCGAGAATGGAACAAGGTTCGGAAGGGGACCAGAACTATCACAACCCCGACGCCTCAGGAATGAGGTTTAGCATGCCGAGAATGGAGCATGGTTCGGAAGGGGACCACAACTATCAAAACCGCGAAACCTCGGGAATGAGGTTTAGCATGCCGGGAATGGCACTCCGGGAATGAAGCATGGTTCGGAAGGGGACCAAAACTATCAGAACCGCGACACCTCGGGAATGAGGTTTAGCATGACGGGAATGGCGCTCCGGGAATGGAGCATGGTTCGGAAGGGGACCACCAAATCAACTAAGTTCGAAGAACCAGGTAAGTCAAGCAGCAGCTGGCGAGCCAAGTAAGTAAAAATTCATGCATAACTTTGATAGGATTGTCACTGTCACACACCGCACAAGTCCTATCAAAGTGGGGGCGACTGTAGGCACTGCATTTTTGCATAGAGCCTGGTGACGAGCCTCGTATGGAGGCACTACCGGATAAGTTGCGGAAGTCGCGGGAAACGGACGTCGGAAGGGAAAATTCAAAAATCAATACCTTGTTGGACTTAATTCGTTTGCTTAGCCTTGGGTTCGCTCGATAGACCCCTGTTTTAAAATTTATCCTCGGCCCAAAATCCCCGCAACTCCCACCAAGCCCACACACCATCAACCCACACGCCCAAGCCCACCAAAGAACCAAACTCCACACGCCCAAGCCCACCAAATCCCCTCCAAAAATATCCAACACATTAAACACATGTTAAAATCTAAAGAATTCACCTTCCTAATTTAAATAAATCACATGCCTAAATTAAATAAATCAAATCAAATCTCATAAATCCCTTTCCTAAACTAAAACAAATCACCTTCCTAAAATTGAATAGATCTTTTCCTTATAACACACTAATTGAAGATACCCCCCATGATTGCATGATTTCTTTCCTAACCAAATAAGGACAACCCTAGCCCTTTCTTATAAAAAGGAGCACAAACCAAACCCTTAACCCCTAGCACATTCATGCCCAAACACAAAAAGGGAAGAGCCTCCCCATTGTCGTGAAACATAGTCCCTAATTAGCCCTCCATTGCCGTGAAACACCCCCCAATTAGTCCTCAATTGCCGAAAAAATAGTCCATCAAACAACCCTCCATTGCCGCAAACTGCCGTCCCTAAACACACCATGCACTACCGCAAAACAGCCCCAAACTGAACCCTTAAAGCCACCGAAAACTGCACAACCAGACCACCAGAAAATTGCACACCCGGTCACCGAAAACACAGTCCCAAACTGCACCCTCAATTACCGAAAACACAGCCCCAAACTGCACCCTCAATTACCGAAAATAGTCCCCAGAACAGTCCCCTAAACCACCGAAAAAATTGCAACCAAAACAGTCACCAAACCGCAAAAATAGTCACCCAAAATAGCCCCAAATTACCGCAAACAGTAACCAAAAAACAACGACCAGAAACAACAGCAAAAACAGAGAAAACAGTAGCCCAAAACAGTGAAGCAACTAAGGAAAATATTGAACCAGTGAACCAGAGGAGTGGCGGAGCATTAACCCTTCTGACGGCCGCGTAACGCACTTCCAAGAGGCGACTTAAAAGGTAAGACCTGAGGGCACCTTTTTATTTACTCTCGTTCATCTTTTTAAATTATTTATTAGTATTTCTTCGCATGCATATTGTTTGTTCATGTATGTTGTTGTTGTTGGATGAATGATTTTGTGCTATCTCTCATGGTATATCAGATGGAAACCCAGACGTAAATTTCGTAGCCGAATCTGAATGGATGGTAGTGCGGTCTGAACTTGGGACACAACTCCACGTACTACTTGAGAAACGCACATATTTCATTTTATCTAATCTTTTGTTTATCCATGGTTCATTAGAAATAGCATGTTATCTCCATGATGATTTAATTATTTCTTTCACGTCAGGAACTTAATTGTATCTCTTCAATGTTTATGTTTAGACAGTTATTAACTATTTATATATATTTCCGCATTTATCTATTTAATATGTTCATGAGATTGCGTGCTTGCCTTTATTTCGTTTACTCATAAGTATGCAAACTTAGATATAGGTTATTCTTATATGTGTATGTTGCGTAGACTTGGTTATACTATCGCATAAATCTTTTCATTACAAGTGACATAAGTAAGAGACCATTCTGAACCCAACGGTTTGAGGTCTTCCCTTGCTAGGGGTGAGTGCGGCCTTAAATCATTTCCCAGTTCACGCTGAGTGGCGACTCCATTTTATTTCTCCGGTTTAGTCCCCCGTGGGCTACTCCGTACTCCCGACCAGGCCGCGAGCCTGGAACAGCGTCGCCGATTTCTGTGTCCTACACCCAAGAACCTTGATTAATGATTTGTTGGAACAAATCTCTTCTAAGACCAGCCCCTAAACCTCTTAAGAACAGTTCCTAATGTAACTCAAAGGATGAAGCTTTGATGGTATTTGCTAGATTTGGAGACGCCACTAAGCTTGTCAAGCTTAGATAACTCGATTTTTTACTTGAATAAAGGGAATCTCTCCCTTATAAGGATTTTAACCATAGCCAAAAGCTTGAAACCAGCAAGTTTGATGAAAATTTCATGATCTCATTTCATTAACAAGAAAAATGGTTTATATAGTACAATGAAAGAAGTCTTAATGGGCGCAAAATGACCATAACTAATGACTACTTAAAGGCTATACCCTTAATAGTCATTTAGTACTTTAGACAACTTTTTATGAAAGTCAACAAAGCTATCTAAAATAATAAAAACTTCATCAACAACTTTGCCAAAAAAAAGTCAATAAAGGAAAAACAACAAACATCGCAAAATTCAATAAAAGTGGTTTTTTTTTTTTTTAAAGAATGTCTAATATGTCAACAAATTGGCATTTTTTCAAAGAACGTCAAAAATATCAATAAAGTGGGACATTCATTTTAATAGGACTTGTGCCAAATGGAATAACTTTTGGTCCACTCCATTGAAACCCTTGCATGACGCCAATGTGCTTTTGAGTTGTCTGTCGCAATCGACCTTGAAACTCTGAGCTAAAAGATTCTTATGCTACGAGAATCATGTCATTCACTCAATCCTCAAAAGGATTCGTCCTCGAATCTAAACCTGGATCAAAGATAAAGATTAGAAATACCCGAGATCGATTCAAAATTTCACTTACCTCCATAATGAATAGGTGATCCAGACTGGCTCGTGTCATTTTCTCATATATATTAAGAGTGTGGTCACTAGAAAATTAGATAAGATAAGAGTAGAGAGTGTTATTGGAAACTAAAACTCTTTCTCACTCCTTAGATTTAAGGTAGAATATAGATTTTTTGGTCCATTTGAGATATTTTCTAACCATTTTTTTTCACTAAACTTAACATAATAGGAAATTATTAGTTATATTATTCTTTGTTAACATAGAATAACGAAATTACTTAAAAAATTATTTACATTTTCACAAAAGTTTTATGGTTATAAACAAAATTTAATATGTATGGCTTGTTGATTTAGTTGGTGTTTGTTTTGCATTTTGCAATGTGACTACCGGCTTTAATATCATCTATCATTGTTATGGTGTGGTGGTTAATTCACAAAACTTTTGATAGGTTCAAGAATTGTCCCAATTCTTTTTAAAGTTTTTTGATAAGGAATAATTTGATGACCAAGTGGAAAAGTATTCAAATCTTTTTGAAGATAAAAATTACTTCTTGTAGTTATCATTTCACTAATAAAAAAAAAAAACTTATAGTGATGATTTAGATATAGCAAATAACGCTGATTCTACAACCATCTACAGTAATAACTTGAAAAATTCAAATTCGTATTAAGCAGTTTTTTCGAAATTCCAAAACTTCTTCTCCAAGACACCAACAAGCGAACTCACATTTTTCAGTAAGAACTTCAATAATCAAAACCTCTACATAATTTTATAGGTTTAGGATTTGATTTAGTGTCTTGATGGTTAATAGAGAAATCTCATGGAAGGTTCATATTTGATCTTCAAATAAAGGATTTCTCAAAGTAATGGAGATCTTAGGTGGTGTTTGGTTGGGAGGAGAGGAGAGGAGAGGAAATGAAATGGTGATGGAATTTGATTTCATTGTTTGATTAGTACAAAAAATTTGAGGGGGAAAGAATATTATATAGCTTTGATGGATAAATTTACCCATCTATACTAAATATCAATATTTATTAACAATTAATTTATGAAATCAATCAATAAATTAAAAATTAAAAATAGAAAAATATTTTTTAATTAAAAGTTTAATTTAATTAAATTACAATTACCCATCTTCGTCCCGGTCCCGAGACTTGGGTCTGAGGTCCTGACTCAGTCCGGGTCTCGGGTACTAGCGTCAGGTCTTAAGTCCATGTCCCGATACCAGGTCTCGTGGCCTGGTATTGGCCTCAGGCTCGGTCCTTAAATTGGCCCCAACTCGGGTCTCGACCCCGGCCCTGGTCCCAGTCTCGACCCTAACTGCAATCCCGATCCTGGCCTCGGTTATTGGGTCCCGAGTCTCATCCCCCTGTCTCGACCCTGGTCATGAGTCCCCGCCCTTGCCTTGATCCCGGTCTCGGCCCCTATCCTAAGTGCCGATCTCGGTCTCCTTCCAATAAATTAGTAGTAAATTATTCACGTATAATAATGATTCAAATATATTAGCAAATTTCATGAATATTATAAAAGTAATAAATATTATAAAATTAATTCATTTGAAGGATAATTATGAATTTTTTGTATTTTAATAAGTGGTAAATTTAAGTTCCTTAGCTATTAATGAGTAATTCAAATTCTCTCATTCCATGGATTTGAATTCCATTAAATTCCACCTTAAATATCCAAACCAAACAATAGAAATTATCATGAAATTTAAATTCCTCTCCTCTTACATCTCCTATCGTCACAAGAGAACATGACCTTAAGATCTTACAATCTAACTTCATAAAGTGTCTATCCAAAACCTTATATAGAATAGGGTCTCCAAAACCTAAAGTAAAGTTGCAGGTCGTACATCTTTAAGCAAAATACGCATAAGCAATCGATCGGTATTACAAAAGCATTTAGCATTACACATTTAATTTTCCTATTGTTGATAGGTAAAAATCAGTATATGAATCAAGCAGTGTAAACCAGTTGCAGAGGTGAAATTTCCTCTTTGGCCGATAGTATTGGCCACTCCTCGGCCCAGTAGGAGTCCGGACGCGATCTCTCAGATTAGGCCGACCATAATATGTGCTTTGATGCGGTTTTCAATAAGCCGACCACATCAGGTCGTCAGCTCGGTTCGGGCCTGTTCCGCCCCCCTTTTGAGTAGATCGAAGGGCTTGGGCATTTCAGAACAGGACGAAAGTGGTTCGATGAGTTCGGCAGATTATTTGGCCGACCACTTAGCAACCGACAGAAGCCTTGAGATTATGATTTTCCTTTACACTTGTCGTCTCCCGGAAGAACCCACCAGGCTGTCATCATCACTAATTGCGTGTGGCAGTAGAAAATCAGATTGATGTGATGGGATGTCAGGGAGCAGGCTTACTTTCGGCAAGAGCAGGCCTATGGCAGAGAACTCATTAAATAAGTCAAGTGTCACGTGGAAGATTATGCAAAATGGGAGCAGCAACCGCCTCATTTTACCACCTCATTCTTAGTATATAATAGGGGTAGTCTTGTAGGAGAGGGAAGAGTTTTTCTTCTTTATTTGTGGGAATGAGAGTAATTTGTAAACACTTCAGACACATAAACAGCTCGGTTTTCACACTGACCGACCACAAAACAAGTCGGCCGAGCACATTTCAGTAATAAAATGCCCATCCGTTTTGTGTCTGTGGACGTAGGTTGGATTCAATCCGCCGAACCACGTTAACTCCCTATGTCAATCTGCGTGTTCTTCCACCTTCCAATAAGTTTGCTTTTGGTTCCCCCGTAACCAAATAAATTCACTGTTGAAGGAAGGTCATCCCGGGAACAATATTCCATTATTGTCCCTGAGACGAAAACCAGCCGTCAACAGTTGGCGCCGTCTGTGGGGACCCGAACGAAAAGCAACTCACACGGTAGGACGATGGTAGAAGGTGAAAGCTGTGGTTTGCGCAAGTAGTTCAACAGCAGAATGGATGGAATGGGAGAGGAATGGGAAGAAGCAAATCAGAACGGGAGGAAGAAAGGGTTCGTATGGAAAAATCCCTTTCTTGTTGAGTTGTGGAATAAAATGTAAAAGTATTGGCCAACGGACACCCATCCGGGGTGAGTTGTCGAATGAAATGTAACAATGGGGATGGGTTACATCTGTTGGCGACGGCTGACCAGGCTCCTCAGTAGGAAGGAACTACACTTCCCAAACTACCAATCGCCAGCTTCGCAAGTTACTTGTGCTTGAGGATTGATCAGAGAGCTAGTCAGCCAAAGGCGAAGGAGGACATATGTCGGTCCAGTTCTCAATTGGTGTGGTGGTCTTCCCCGAATGAGAAGAAAGGAGGAGAAAAGTATTCGGGAAAACCACGTAAAGCAAAGACTGACGGCCTTGCCAGGAAGCCCAAAGTTGATCGGGAGGCACCAGGAATCGGGGAAATACATTGTTCAATGAGCACCGACGGAGCACCCGGTTCGGCAGACCCTGTGATCCAGCTTGGAATCCTCAGAGTCAAGTTCAGATAAAAGGATTCCAACGAAGCGCCTGATGCATGAGCCAACTCGAGTGTGAAGTTTACAAGTACGGCATACGCATCATGAGTTTTTAGAGCTCGGATCAGAAGACGCGGCTGGGTCGCAAAACAAGAAGCAAAATAAAGCAAATGTAAAAGTATCTCTTAAAATGTCTCGCAAAGAGTTGTAAGAAGGGCAATAGGTCCTCTGGATATGAATGAAACTTTCATTTTTTTAAGGAACTTGCTTATCTTGTTTGTTTGTTAATTAAACGTGAAAGTTATTTTCATTATTTTTTAGACATACTCTATGCAAAGAAACACTTTGAGGCCGGGAAGGGCACCAAACCTGTGGCACGCCAAACACTGGTGTCATTATCAAACCCCCGGGTGGAAGTGCGCCGATATGGTTCCTTTCATTTTAGGCGGGTCTGGATCACCTCAATGGATGAAGTGCATGAGGGAGCGCGTGAACCCCTCGTGGCAGTATCAGACTCCTAAGGCCGGAGCGTAACTACCTCATGACTTACATCTGTGTGCCATCGGCTTGGGGTTGGATTCGTTCCGCCGAGGCTTCATGGTGTTTTGGCTCGGGGCTGGATTCGTTCCGCCGAGGCTTTATGGTGTATTGTCTAGGGGCTGGATTTGTTCCGCCGAGCCTCTGTGTGCCATCCGCTTGGGGATGGATTCGTTCCGCCGAGAATTCATGGTGTTTTGGCTCGGGGCTGGATTCGTTCCGCCTAGGCCTCTGTGTGCCATCGGCTCGGGGCTGGATTCATTCCGCTGATGCTTTATGGTGTTTTGGCTCGGGGCTGGATTCGTTCCGCCGAGGCCTCTGTGTGCCATCGGCTCGGGGCTGGATTTGTTCCGCCGAGGCTTCATAGTGTATTGGCTCGGGGATGGATTCATTCCGCTGAGGCCTCTGTGTGCCATCGGCTCGGGGATGGATTCGTTCCACCGAGGCTTCATGGTGTATTGGCTCGGGGCTGGATTCGTTCCGCCGAGGCCTTTGAGAAATTCGAAATTATGTTTTGGAGACCTCGGACAGGACGCTGTCCTGAGGCATCAAAGTTGTTATTTGCACTTGTGAATTTTTTTCGTTTGGGGAATGCGCTAAGTCACTCTCACCTTTTACTCGCTATACTTTGTCCTAAATTTTGTTTCGTTTTTTGTTTTTCGCTGATCTGGCAAGGGAACGCCCGCGCCAGAGTTAGCAGAGCCTCAGAGGTTGATTTACTTCCCTTTTGTGTAAGTCTTGGTTAGTATTCGGCTCGGGGCCGGACTCGTTCCGCCGAGGCCTATGAGTGCCATCAGCTCGGGGCTGGATTCGTTCCGCCGAGACTTCATGGTTTTTCTCAACTCGGGTTTGGGGTGAATTCCACCGAGTCTGATTCTTTGAACTGGGGATGTAACATTCCCCCAGATCCAAGTGATTTCTTTCAGCTCGGGTTTGGGGTAAATCCCGCCGAGTCTGATTCTTTGAACTGAGGATGTAACATTCCCTCAGATCCAAGTGCTTTCTTTCAGCTCGGGTTTGGGGTGAATCCCACCGAGTCTGATTCTTTGAACTGTGGGTGTAACATTCCCCCAGATCCAAGTGCTTTCTTTCAGCTCAGGTTTGGGGTGAATCCCACCGAGTTTGATTTTCTTTGAACTGGGGATGTAACATTCCCCTATATCCAAGTACTTTCTTTCAGCTCGGGTTTGGGGTGAATCCCACCAAGTCAGATTTTTTGGAGATATATCATTCCCCCAGAGCCAAATATTTCTCTCAGCATGGAGTCAGGTTTACTCCCCACCAAATGGATCGTCATCAGATCGAGAACGAAACGTTCATCTCATGGTCGGGTTCAAATGTGGTCGGACTCAAGAGCTTCTCCTCACATCCAGATTCGAAAGAGCAAGTCAAGTCGGAAAAAGAAATCACGCAAAATATACCAGACAGAACGGACAGAGATAAACAAGGGAAAGAAGGTTGCAGATGTTCTCACAAAAGCATAAGAATGTTGTCTATTACAAGGCAAACGCCTCAGGGTCATCATCGGGAGTCAGGACCTCTGACTCGGGCACGGCAGAAGAGATTTTTTAGTTTCAGTTGTAGATACTTCGAGAAAAGCAGGAACCTCAAGCAGCAGACTCCTCAAGAACTAAAAACATGGGTACGGTAAACGTGGGTTCGGAATATTGAACTCACTCTGAAAGATGAGCAGATATGGTAACAGCTTTGCCCTCCAAAAAACTCCCCTCAGCAGAACTGGAGTCAGTAGCAGGATTCTCGGTAGATGGATACTTGAGAATGGCAAGAGGGGACCAGATTAGAGTATACACAAAAATATTTTGCTCTATGGATCCAGAAGCGACCACCAGCAGTCCGACAGCGCACCATACTTGTAATAATTCTCGGCATCAACTCACAAACTCGTTGATAGCAAGAACTATGAGATAGATGTTGATAGGTAAAAATTAGTATATGAATCAAGCAGTGTAAACCAGTTGCAGATGTGGAATTTCCCCTTTGGCCGATAGTATTGGCCACTCCTCGGCCCAGCAGGAGTCCGGACGCGATCTCCTAGATTAGGCCGACCATAATATGTGCTTTGATGCGGTTTTCAATAAGTCGACCACATTAGGTCGTCAGCTCGGTTCGGGCCTGTTCCGCCCCCCTTTTGAGTAGGTCGAAGAGCTCGGGCATTTCAGAACAGGACGGAAGTGGTTCAATGAGTTCGGCAGATTATTTGGCCGACCAATTAGCAACCGACAAAAGCCTTGAGATTATGATTTTTCTTTACACGTGTCGTCTCCCGGAAGAACCCATCAGACTGTCATCATCACTAATTGCGTGTGGCAATAGAAAATCATATTGATGTGATGGGATGTCAGGGAGCAGGCTTACTTTCGGCAAGAGCAGGCCTAGGGCAGAGAACTCATTAAATAAGTCAAGTGTCACGTGGAAGATTCTGCAAAATGGGAGCAGCAACCGCCTCATTTTACCGCCTCATTCTTAGTATATAATGGGGTTAGTCTTGTAGGAGAGGGAAGAGTTTTTCTTCTTTATTTATGGGAAGGAGAGTAATTTGTAAACACTTCAGACACATAAACAGTTCGGTTTTCACACTGACCGACCACAAAATAAGTCGGCCGAGCACATTTCAGTAATAAAACGTCCATCTGTTTTTTACCCGTGGACGTAGGTTGGATTCAATCCGCCGAACCACGGTAACTCCCTGTGTCAATCTGTGTGTTCTTCCACCTTCCACTAAGTTTGCTTTTGGTTCCCCCGTAACCAAACAAATTCACTGTTGAAGTTGAAGGAAGGTCATCCCGGGAACAATATTACATTGTTGTCCCTGAGACGAAAACCAGTCGTCAACACCATCATTACAATATAATTTTTAAATATATCTTATTCAAATAGAGTTTTATTAGTATAATTTTTAATTAAAAAATTTGAATATTTTGTTGTGAGTGAGAATTTTTATTAAAAATATAGAAAATTAATTTATTAGAGAAGTTATGAAATAAATGAAATAATATTGTTAAATGAAATAATGGTATTATAAACAATTTAATATTTTAAAAAATCTTTTCAAATTCTATTCCTAGAAGCCCAAATTTTGAGCTTTTGCTAATAAAGAAAATTTTTTTTTAATTCTTAAAAGTTTTACTTATAATACAATCAAATGCAATCAATTTTTGAATAGACCTCTTAGGATGAAAAAAAAATATTTTTTTACCTTTATACAAAAATAATAATATAAGATGTTTTACACTGAAATACTAGTTATGAAATGACATTTTATACTCAAAAACTTAGTAAATTGAATGTAAAATGTAAACTTAAGGGTGGTTGTTGAATTAATTAATACATAGTAACAATATTTATGATTGTCTTAAAATATTAAGATATATTCCGCATAGGGTCAGGACCTAAGATAAAACCAGAACTTTCACTTTTCATTTGTCTACTCAAATTATAAAAAATATATATTTTACACAAAAATAGTAATATATGATATTTTACACTCAAAGACTAATTAGGAAAATGACATTTTACACCCAAAAAATAGTAATTTGAATGTAAAATTTCCCATTTTCATTTTATTATTTGGAGTGGACAAATAAAATATTTCAAAAACCGAGAGTATTTTCAAACTTAAGCATGAGATTGGGTGGAATAATGATGATTTTCCAAAAAAATCGTGTGGTACGGGCTCTGAGAGTTTTTCGAGTTCTTGTAGTCTAAAGATACTAGAACCGGTGGAGTTGCCGCCATAGGTCTTTTACCATCACTGTAGGTTATTCTCATATAGTGGATTTTGGGTTTGTAGCCAAGATACCCGGAGTGATTTTTTACTTGCACGAGTTTTCCACTTAGTCAATAAATTTGTTGTTTTGATTTATTTATTGCACTGCTTTGTATTTGTGTTGAATCTTAATTGTTAAACTTAAGGGTGGTTGTTGAATTAATTAATCTGTAGTAACAATATTAATAATTGTCTTAAAATATTGTGATATATTCTGCATATGGTCAAAACCTAAGATAAAATCTGAACTTTCACTTTTCATTTAACCACTTCAAATTATAAAAAATAGATATTTTACACAAAAATAGTAATATATGATATTTACACTCAAAGCCTAGTTAGGAAAATGACATTTTACACCCAAAAAATAGTAATTTGAATGTGAAATGTCTCATTTTTATTTTATTATTTGGAGTGGACAAATAAAAAATTTCAAAATCCGAGAGTATTTTCAAACTTTAGCATAAGATTGGGTGGACGAATGATAATTTTCCAAGAACATCGTATGGTACGGGCTCGATGAGTTCTTCGAGTTCTTGTAATCTAAAAATACTAGAATCGGTGAAGTTGCCGCCATAGGTCTTTTACCATCACTATAAGTTATTCTCATATAGTGGATTTTGGGTTGGTAGCCGAGATACCCGAAGTGATTTTTTACTCGCACGAGTTTTCCACTTCGTCAACAAATTTGTTGTGTTGATTTATTTATTGCATTGCTTTGTATTTGTGTTGAATCTTAATTGTTAAACTTAAGGGTGGTTGTTGAATCAATTAATCAGTAGCAACAATATTTATGCTTGTCTTAAAATATTGTGATATATTATGCATAGGGTCAGAACCTAAGATAAAATCCGAACTTTCACTTTTCATTTGTCCACTCCAAATTATAAAAAATAGATATTTTACACAAAAATAGTAATATAGGATATTTTGCACTCAAGGACTAGTAAGGAAAATGACATTTTACACCCAAAAATAGTAATTTGAATGTAAAATGGCCCCTTTTTATTTTATTATTTGGAGTGGACAAATAAAAAATTTCAAAAACCGAGCGTATTTTCAAACTTTAGCATAAGATTGGGTGGACGAATGATAATTTTCTAAAAAAATCGTGTGGTATGGGCTCGAGGAGTTCTTCGAGTTCTTGTAGTCTAAAGATACTAGAATAAATGGAGTTGCCGCCATAGGTCTTTTACCATTACTGTAAGTTATTCTCATATAGTGGATTTTGAGTTGGTAGCCGAGATACCCGGAGTGATTTTTTACTCGCACGAGTTTTCCACTTCGTCAATAAATTTGTTGTGTTGATTTATTTATTGCACTGTTTTGTATTTGTGTTGAATCTTTTAATTGTTAAACTTAAGAGTTGTAGTTGAATTAATTAATCCGTAGTAACAATATTTATGATTGTCTTAAAATATTGTGATATATTTCGCATAAGGTCACAACCTAAGTAGTAAATAGTAATATAGGATATTTTACACTCAAGACTAGTTAGAAAAATGACATTTTACAACCAAAAAATAGTAATTTGAATGTAAAATATCCCCTTTTTATTTTATTATTTGGAAAGGACAAATAAAAAATTTTAAAAACCGAGAGTATTTTCAAACTTTAGCATAAGATTGGGTGGACGAATGATAATTTTCAAAAAATAAAATTCATATACAACTCAAATAAAATTTAGCTCATCCTAAAATTTAAAATCTATTTGAAAGTATTTAAAATCATATTAAAAATACTGATAAAAGTTTCGAAATATCTTGATTATAGATTCAAAAGAACTAGTTAAGTAGTATTCCTAAGCCGACCCTAATCTCATGCATATCATATATTGAAAAAAAAAAAAACAATACTTTTAGTTGTGATTTCCCAATTGCACTTGTAATGTGTAGGTTACAGAAGAAGTTTGAGAATATTACAAATAATTTGAAATCCTTTATTAAAAATTCCCATTTACATTAACCTTATAACAACTCTAACATGTTCCCTTGGGTATGCCTGCCTCAACAGTCTTGAAAGATACAAACGAAGGGTTTCCTCCCATTTCCTCAAATAAAATCAATGTGTTGGTCTCATTGTTGAGGAATGATCTTGGGATATGGTACCTAATAATAAAACATATATACATACATAATTGAAGATCAAAATGCATTAATATCATTACTTTGTTGTAAAAAAAAATAATTATAAAAATTTTATATACCATCTTTGTGTAGGTTTGCCACAGTTTCTAACACATTTTTCAGGTTTGTATGTTCCCCGGTAGTCACATGAGTCACTGCATCCTTTGGTGTCGACAATTTGCGAGGGCCAGTACCGCCCTATACTGTTGCCGTTCACCCACGCTTGCCCCTTCCCCATGCCTTGCAAATCCACCACCACCGGACTTGTTCCCGAAGGAATCTTGAAATTCGTCTGTGTACGCAAACACAAAATAGTAGCGTCACGTGTTAGTGTCGCTTGCCATAACGTGAACAAATTCATTTGCTAAATCATTACTGCGTGTATATAAGTTGTGCATATATGTACCTTATACCACTTCATTGGTTTCCCAGTTGGAAGTTTCTTTGATCTCCTCCACATATGTGCATGGGGTGAATTTGGATCATGAAGCCGTTTAGCTTCACCATTCAACCCTACCTTTAAACCAAAGAATCACACGATGTAGTATTAGCAAGCTATTAAAGTTTATTATTTTACTCTAAAATTTAGGTTGGGGATATTGAGAAACAAATATATTCAAAATAATTATTTATTTGATATTCAAAAATTAAAATAAGGATAATATCATTCAATTTTTGAATAATAGTCAAAGGATGTCTATTATTCTATATATATATATATATTAAATAAACTTTGTTATGTTTTAATTACGTCAGATCAATTCAAGTCACTTCCATTAAGGACGGCTTTGAAACAAATCATTTCAATGATATTTATAAAATCAAATATCAATAAATCAAATTAACAAATCATTTGAATGATATTTATAAAATCAAATTAACAAATTAACAAGTTTGTATATTGTATATACACAACTTTTAATTTCATCAAGTACCTTATAGTTCCAAATGTTTGATGATAAATTTATAGAAGCAGCTCCATCCACATTCAACTGAACTGGACCCCCAGCTATGCCCCCAGGTCCCAAATCAAAGAATGAACCATAATTCTGCCAATACAAAATTTAACAAACTTTATTCTTGATCATGTTTTATTTGATCACTTAATTAAAAAGACATTTGGATTTATACCTGTAATCCAACTGTGACACTGAGTAAAGTTATAAAGTTTTTCCCAGGCTTCAATGAAACAGGTTGCTTGAATTCAAAACCATTTCCAAACTGAGACCCTGTTGATTTCATCACAGTTATTAAATGAAAATTCAAAGAGTTAAAAAAAATAAAAAAAAAAAATCTCAAATTACACAGTTATGTTAAGAGATTATTTTACCTATCTTCTTCAAATTGACATAAGCATGAAGAACTTGGCCTGATGAATTTACATACAAGGTTGCATTATTTGATGATGTTCCCATGTTCTCAAAGCTATTCCAAGTTGGTTAAAAGTTATAAATAACTAATACATAGAATAAATAATTAGGGTTTTGTAAATATATACCACTACTGGCATCATTGACGTTAAAATTCCGACCATCGAGATTGAAATGGTGGCTACTGAACTTGAATCTAATACATGAACTTGAAATGTTTCATGTTCAATGTTAAAAATTTCAAGATCAATATTGCCGTTTCAATTTCAGTGATCATTATTTCAACTTCAATTTCCTCGATACTGATACCGGTATACTTTGGACGTGCGAATTTAAGATTTTGGTGATGAGATTAATTACCTAGTCATGTACCACAAGTAGTCACTAACATCAGAAGTAGCTTCTTTTTGTTCAATAAGTTTTGTTGCATTAAAATTGCCCTTTCCATGGAGGGTGTCTCTTATGGTCTCTTGTGCCCACATCCAAGAGAGTTTTGTACCTAATTCAATTGGTTTCATTACGATCACAGTGGTCTCGGTTTTTACCTGTGAAACATTATTTACGTTAAAAGTATATAACTAGCATTGATGTTTTTATTTGTGTGTATAAACATACGTACATGTACACACTTACTTTCAATTATGATTTTAGTTCCTCAGGAACCATAATATAAGAATTACAAAAAACTAACAATAACATAAAGGCTAAACATTAAAATTTACATAAAATTAGTCAAATTCAATTAAACCCTAAACTTTTTTAGAATTCTTTTTTGACCTAGGATTAGGACTCCTCCATACCTTAACATGGTTAACACACACACACATACATACATACATACATACATATATATATATATATATAAACTTTTTTAGAATTCTTTTCCGGCCTAGGGTTAGGGCTCCTCCAGACCTTAACATGGTTAACACACACATATATATATGTTAGTGAAGTTGATTATTAAACATGTAATTTTGAGACTATCAGATAAAGCTCTTCACATGCAAGACCGATACTGAACAAACCGTTCTCCTTAATCAGGCCCAACCACTAAAGATAGAAGATAGAAACAAATCGAAATCTAAACAGGGAGACGACACAAATATAAGAAAAATTCTATAACAACAGTGGTATCATATCACCATAAATCTATTATATTAAATAATTACTCCAAATATAAAAATAATTCTTTGACACCACTGTTGTATTGGTGACGTGGGTGAAATGGTACTATCGCTGTATAACAACAATCATGTTAAATTATCACTTGACCAAACATTTAATTAACTAAATATGTAGGAGTCTAAACAATAGTTTTAATCTCTAACAAACATCAATTCTTGACAAATTAATTGGCCCAAAAAAAAAAAAAAAAAAAAAAAACTAGTAATTTTTTTTAGTGAAGATGTTTAGTTACCTTTGCAGTGTTATAAATTTCTTTGTTGCAGCCATGAAGAATAGTGACTGACCAAGCAGGAACAAAATATTTTCCATCTTGTTGCAGGTCAACAGTGGCATCTTCCCCAGCATTGTTATTGCTCAAGAAACAGAATCTTTCGCCACTGGTGGTGTTGCTATATGTAGTCAACTGGAAATTAATTGATTAACAAGAGATCAATGCGAATTATCACTTTGTTTAAGGGGTCTAATTATAATTAACCCGTATAAAGTTTTTGATAATTGTTACTTACATTTACCCCATTGCCTAATTGTTTGGTCGTCACTGTGCCACCAGTGAGAAGCTTCTCCCCAAGTTTAATGGCTTCATGGAGTTGCTTCAGATGTCCCCATTTCGGTTGATTTAAGTTTCCTGAAATTGCATTTGTTTAAGTCTAAACAAATTGAGCATATGAGAAGAATAAATCTAGCTACACCCTCGCTCGTCACGAGCAGGTCGGTTTATTTAGATCGATCCTTTTCAGATAATTAGATAATATAAACACATTCGTGGTTGAGTTCAGCTCTGATATCGTATAGAAATCTATCGGCTTAACTCAACTCAAATTATGAGTTAAAAACTAATTTAAAAATTGAGGATTATTTTATATTTATTACCATGATTATTTCTTAATTTATGTGAGATATTTTCCTCCATAAAACCAAACACTAAAACAACCATTTCTCTGGGGAAAATATTTGAGCAATGCTGATTTGCCAGGGAAACGTCTCTGAAATTTTCCCAGGCAGGATAGTTTAAAAAATGTTGCATTTTGATTTAAGCTATCCGAAAAGAATTTCGGACAAATTTCTTTGTACTAAGTCTAGGTTGTTTAATCTAAAATTTACAGTAATTGAGATTAATCGGAAATATTCGAAAATTATTTAGAATGAATAAAATTGACATTTCGCATAACTAAAAAAAAAATGAGAACTTATTTCTAAATATTTTTCAAAAATCATATATTTTTATTATAAAAAGATTTAAACAATTATAAAGTGAAGAAAAATGACTAAGTTCTTTAAAGACCAGTTTAATCGGTTAAAAATCGGAAATAATAGATTAATCAATCAAAATTGGCGATTTTCATTAGAAAATTAAATTGGAGATTTTCGATCAAATCGAGTCATTCCACTAACGATCAACGATTGATTTGCGATTAATCTACTTATACTATAAAAAAGTTTAAATTAAAACTCGGATAATATTTCCGGGACAAAGCAACATTTTGAATACGAACCATATTCATCGAGTGGTGCATCATAATCATAAGATGTTGTAATAAATGGACCTCCAGCATCCCGGCCAAAGTTGGTGCCTCCATGGTACTGTAATTAACATTTTTTTTTCTTATAAAAGCTATGAAGTAAAATATATAAATAAAAATAATTAATTATGCAAATTAAAAAGATTGATATGTGATGGTCACCATGTAATAATTAAGGAAGACACCACCAGCTTGAAAAAATCGTGCAACAGAAAAGCTTAAGTCTTGTGGAGTCCTGTGAGGGTCTCTGTCGCCCCATTTCTTGAACCATCCGGTCCAATTTTCAGTCCACATTTTGGGACTCTTTGGATTATTTGGTACAAACCCATCGCAGTAGAAGCCATTGCATGTATTAATCTTGCATGATATTTAAACAATAATTTCAAAAAAAAAAAAAAAAAATCCATTGGAGAATAATAGAGCATAAAAAAGTACACAAGGATCCAACGGAAAAATGAGCGAAACCCACTGATATTTGGTGAAATTACGCGAACTCCCTTCTCATATTTTAAACTCATACTTAAAAATCCTGAATTTTAACATAAGAAATCCATAATCTCTATCGGGATTCAGATCTCTAACCATTCAATTCGAAATTCGAGATGATTTTCATCTCGATTTAAAAATTCGGTTGATATTTGAGACGAGTTTTGTCTCGAATCACAATCGAGATAAAATGGGATGGGACTGATTCGGGACATGATGTACCAACTGTCATCCTTATCTCATGTTTTATAGGAGTTTCTCTTAGTTTTAAAATATTATAAGGATTTCGCTTAATTTCATCAAATATAAGGAGATTTTACTATTTTTCCAGACTCTCACTATAAACAAGATATATGAAAGGTCATAATATACGCAACATTATCCCTCTATTTTTTCGCAGAGAGGATAAATAAATAAGGAAAATGATATACACACTAACAATCTCACAAACAAATTTACAAACCCTCTCACTGTAGCTACAGTGATTCACTGTAGATCACTGTAGCTACAGTGAGGGATTTGTAAATTTGTTTGTGAGATTGTTATTGAGTGTATCACCACTCAATAAATAAATACCATGGGTTGTGGAGCGTCATTCTGCTGGCACATAATCCATGGGACACCAATATTTTGGGAAGCAGCCATTTTCGCACACCAATTGATGTATGATTTACCAGCTTCTTTATAAGGCTCCATAACATTTCCGAACTCATTTTCAATCTGTTATATACAAATATAAAATCGTAAGTCTCCAGTACTTTCCAGGTTAATATTTACTAAACATAACTGTAAATCGTGTCGAATCGACTCTACCCGACAAATAATTTAGCTATATTCGTATTCTTTTTCAGGATTTGAACTCGGTGATCATATTAAAAGAATTTAGAATAACCTGTGCTAGGATTATGGGACCTCCTTGTGGCGCAAATAAGTTGGCTTCTTTGGACATATTAACAATTTTTGTTGTAAAGGTTTGCATTTCATTCTGCATTACCAAATAAAACTTTATAAATGTTACCAACAAAAAGTTAAAAAAAAATAATAATAATAATATCAAGCAAACAATTGATGTTGATGTTGGAACCTTGTAAATCTCATTGTCTGTTCTTAATTGAATTCCTGGAATGTTATGTAGCCACACAGGAAAGCCTCTGTCAAATATTAACAAACAATATAAATGATTAAGTTAATGATGTAATATAGTCGGCTTTATAGACACATAACTTGATATATAGTTGTTCATTTTTAGTTTATAATATATCGCTTCGAAGCTAACAGAGAAAGGAAAATAAACGTGCATCGATTTGTCGCAGACGAATGGCGAATCATTCTCAAAATTTTTCATTTTAGATCTTAACTTACAATTATTTTTTTTCTTATTTTCGGTTTTATTACTTGTTTTATTTCGGCTTTAGAATTTTATTTTGTCATAATATTTAATATAAAAATCTGTTAAAACCCTAATATGAGATTCAAACTTTTTTATCCAATAAGCAGAAATTAGACCCTAGGAATCATATTTTTTATCCAAAACACAGAGATTATTTAGAAACTATGATTTCTTTTATCTTTCACGTTTTCATTTCGTCATGATAATTGCTCAAATTAGCAATCAAACTTGAACTATTTTAAAGGAAAAAACAAAAGCAAAAAAGAATTACCCATAATTCCATTCAGCACACACATATGGACCAATTCGTAAAATGCCATATAAACCTGCTTCTTGGACTAACTTGAAAAACTTAACGAAGTCTAAATTTCCTGAAAAATCATACTGAACTCATCTCCCACACAAAAGGAACAAGAAATTAATTTCAAGAAAATAAAAATAAATTATAAAAAAATAACTAAAATAATTCCAAGTTTGACACCTGGCGACGCCGCGGCTCGTGTGCATTCCAGAATATATAAGTTTCAATCGCATCAAGCCCTCCATCCTTTGCCTTTTGTATAATATCTGGCCACATCTGTGTACAAATATAAGATCATATGCTTTCATATCACTAAACCAAACCAAATATATATATTTTTTTAAAAAAATGATAACATATGGATCGTTTCACGTTATTATGTGATATCTGAAATTATTATTTCATTAAGGTCAGTTGCGAGATTTCATATATTAAAAGAAATTTTCATATATTATATTTAATATGAAGTAGTTACTTGAGGAGTGCTGCGTGGATAGTGGATTGCACCAGAGAAAAGAACTCGACGTTCCCCATTAATTATAATGGCATTGGCATCATAATCAACTTGAGTTGCTGATAAAAAGCAAATGAACCCTAAATTTAAAATAAGAAGAACAATTTCAGGCCAATAATTTGACATGCTCAAAATCTTATAAAACTTTTTATTTCATATTTTCTTGTTCGTTTGGGATTATATTTATATTAGTTGTGGAATGTGGATAAGGCAATCTCAAGTTGTAAAGTTGACAGCATTATATGCTTTAAATTTAATAGTCACATACAATTAAATCTGTATTACAATAATTTTACAGATATATCTAAATAAAAAGAACATAGGTGATCAGATACAAACCGCCCTAATATAATAATATCTAGATAGATTATGTAATACTTGTACAATTTCATCTTTTTTCACATAATCTGATAGAGTACGAGACCGTACATGTACTATCTCGTATATTCAAATATTACATCAAACTGATTTGTATATGATCAGCATTTAAAAAGAAATTAATATTTCATTCCAAATAATTTGTAAGGCAAGATGGTATTTATTTTCAAAATTCTAAACTGAGAAAGTATTCCACATACCTATAATTTTTTTTCCTAATGTGAGCAACCTTCCAAAAGTTCTGAAATTTTAAAATTTGACAAGGCCTATGGATTGGTGCTAATGTGTTATATTTATTGCTTGCCCGAGAACAGTTGGATAGTATCCACAATGAGGTGACTATTCAACCCATAATGAGTCAAATGATGACTTTCTGTAAAATATATATGCTCAGTAATTGATCGTTTAATTGATCCGAATATCTCGATTATTAAAAAAAATGACGTAATATGTCAAGATTATGACGCAATACTTGATATGTTGCAATAAAAGATTTTGTTAAAAAAATCAAAGAGTTTTTTCTTTTTATTTGTCTCACTGTGTCTCTTTCTTTATTTTAAAATTTTTTCTCTCTTTTTTCACGGTTTATTATTTTTTTTTTCCACTGTCTTTCTTTTATTCCTTTCTTCTCCTTTTTTTTGTCACGATGTGTCCTTTCTTTTAGACCCACGAAAAAGTTTAGTATTTGGCTGCTTATTTTTCAAAAGAGAAATGATGTACATACATATATTTTTTTCGAAGAAAGTATGGAAAAATTTATGTATGTATATCATTTTTGTTCGGAAAATTTTGATTTTGAGACAAGTTGCTTGAGAGTATATTTTGTTGTGTTCGTGTTTCTGAAAATTTTGTTGTGTTTGAAAGTATTTTGTTGTGTTTGTTCCAATGAAATGGTGGAAGTGATTTAGGTGGATATGGTAGATGTGGTGAATGATACGGTGGTGTTCGGTGTTTGTATGTGTTGAAGCCAGCAAGAAAACCAACTGCATGCACCATGCAGTAAACACCAAAGCCACCAAAAGCAAAGTTGACAAAGTTGGCATGCAAAGTTGAAAATGATAAGCTGGCAAAACGTGTCCAAGACGTGTGGCAATGTTCACACGTCTTAGACACTATAAATTGGAGCCTAAACTCATTGCAAAATTATCCCTGAAATCCTAAATTGAGAGAATAGAGAGTAAAAAGAGTTGAGAGGTTTTTTGAAAAGTTTGGATAATAAACTTTGTAATTCTTTTGTAGTGAAATAAAAGAAGAGTTTTCCTCTCACATCTCATCTATTGTGTGTGTTTCATCACAACAAGTGGTATCGGGAGCTAAGGTTCCACGGTGGGATCCCGAAACTCGGTAACAGAGATTCGGTTCGGAAAGTCGGTTCCGACGAAAGTTGTCGAAATCGATTTTGAGCATACCATCGGACTTTTCACGGTGAGACGAGCACGGTGGTATTTTTCGGCGATCAAACGGAGGTCCCAGTAATCCTCACGCGCTCCACGCGCTTTACAGAAGGTGGTCCACACGCTCCACGCGCAGAAACGCGCCGCACGTGCCGCTCAAGGAAGAAGACGACCACGTCAGCCCCACGTGTCGCCCAGTCAGCATCCAGTTAGCGCCACGTCAGCGCAACTTGCACAGTCAGCAGCCCAGTCAGCAAGCCACGTCAGCAGACTAGTCAGCAGCCACGTGTAGACCCGGCCAAGGTTCCGGTTCGGAACCGGACGGTTCCGGTTGAAACCGTATGGTTCCAACAGGAACCCTATTGGGGCCCCAACGGCTAGTAGCCGTTGGGGGGCAGGGAGCCGTTTGGCTCCCTGCCCAAATAAAAAAAATAAATTATATTTATTATATAAAATATAAATTACTAATGTACCCCTAATAACGGTATTAAAACGGTTATATTTATGGGCATTTTTAGTATCAAAAAAAATTCTAAAATTCTATAAATATGATTCATTTTTCATAATTTCATCACACCAAATTCTCAACTCTCTCATTTTCTATAAATCTATTATTCTCAATCTTACTTCAATACAATTCTCTGATAATCTTATATTCTTATTCTCAATCTCAATTCATTTAGTTGTTAATGTGTTATCATTCACATCACAATTATTCAATTTTCTTATTTTTCTTCCTAATTTCTCAAACGAAAAATGGCAAGCTCATCTGAGAACATTATGTCAAATATGCCAACCCAAGAGAGCGGCCCTAGTGTCAGTGCACAATCACGGAGAAGAGAAGTTAAGGCTCGGTCCTCGGATAATTTCAAAATTCATTTTACTTTGGAACGCCTAGAAGATGGTTCACAACGAGCAATTTGCAACTATTGTGGGGTTATCTATAAATTTTCTGGTGGATACGGCAATATGATCAAGCACATGGAAAAACATCATCCAGTTGAATTTGGCATTGATACGACGCATACTCAAATGGCCAGGTACGCATCATCTAGTAGAGGTACGAGTAGTGTAGATTTATTTAAATATTCTGATGCAAAAAATAGAGAAGAATTTGCGAAATTAACATGTATGGCACATCTTTCTTTAAGCTTTGGTGAAAAACTCCATTTTACTAATTACGTGCATAATGCTTTAAACCCTGCTGCATGTAGAATGACTCGAAACACAACAAAACGTCATATTTTCAAATATATAAAGATGGTAAAATTATTTTAAATGAATATTTAAAGAGATGAAAGGTCGTATTTCTATATGTTCTGATATTTGGAGTGACCATTGGCAAACACACTCATACATGGGTGTGACTTGTCATTGGATTGATGCATCATTTACCATGCAAAAAAGACTTATTGCATTTAGAGTTTTTGATGACCCACATACTGCACATAATATTTATAGAATGATGAAGGTAATTTTTGATGAATATGGTTTAGTAGAAAAAATTTTAACAATTGGATTTGATAATGCATCTGCAAATACTGCATCCATTCATGATTTAAAATCCTTATGTGAACCAAATTTAGAGGGTCGATTTTTTCATATTCGTTGTACATGTCATGTCCTTAACATATGTGTGCAAGACGGACTAAAATTATTATCACCTTTCCTTGGTCCAATTAAAACGGCACTTAACTGTATTTGGTCATATTCTCAAGTTAGGAGAGAATGGACCAAGTTTTGTAAAATAAATGGTATTAAACCGATTAAATTTTCAAGAGATGTTCCAACACGTTGGAATTCTACTTATTTTCTTTTATGTCAAGCATTTCAATACAAAGATGCATTATGTAGTTTTTTTTTCTCAACATGTTCAAAATATCACACTTTATCCTAGTCAATTGGATATTTGTGAAATTTTTTTAGATATTTTAAGAATTTTTAATGATGCTACTTTAGTTTTTAGCGGTGTTTATTATCCTACATCACATTTATTTCTTCTTGAGAGTTTGAATATTGTTGGCACTCTCGATGAACATGTTGACAGTGACGACCCTAATGATATTGTTTTGCTCGAAGCCATTACTGCTATGAAGGTAAAATGGTTGAATTATTTTAGAGAAATTCCTTTACTTTATCTTATTGCTGCTGTTTTTTATCCTAGATTTAAATTAGAAGGTTTGAATGGTGGTTACAAGCTTACTATGGTTATTTATGAATATTAGATGATGTTGATATTACGAGCATAATGACGAAATTAAGAAGTGATTTAATTATTTTATTTAATGATTATATTGTAAGATATAACTTAGGAACATTAGGTCAATCTAGTAGTAGCGAACCGGTAATTCAAACAAGACTTAGCGCAGGGGATCGTTGGTTATTGCAACGAAATAAAAATATAGGGATACGACAACAACTAATAACCATGAATTAGATAATTATTTATCTACAAATTTTGAGTTTTCTAATGAAAGTTTATGCAGTAAAAATTTTAAAATCCTTGAATGGTGGAACCGGCATCAAAATATATATCATGTTTTATCTATTATTACTAAAGAGATCTTGGCAGCACCTATTTCCACCGTTGCGGTTGAGCAAGCCTTCAGCTTGGGAGGTAATATATTGGAAGCTAGGCGATCTTCATTACATCCAAGCACTCTAGAAGCAACAGCTTGTGTGGATGATTGGACTCTAGCTGATCTGAGACAACTAGAAGATGCCCCCGATGATTTTGAAGATTTGTTCGATAATGCTTCTGCAACAAGTGCAAGCGGAACCGGAGCCGAAGGATCAACTGATAATGATGATTGATAATTGTAAAATTATAATTTACAAAGGGGATATGTCTAAAAGACTAAAACTTCCTCTCACCCTTGGAGGATACGTAGGCAACTTAAATTTTTAAAAATTTAAGCTCAAGCTCTTCAATGTAATAAATTTTTTTTATTTATAAAATTCATTTCATTTATTTTTATTAATTTTCAAAAAAAAAAAAAAAATCTTTGAACCGAACCGTTCGGTTCCGGTTCGGTTCAGTGTTTCGGTTCCACTTAAGTGTGGAACCGGAACCGAACCGCCGGCCGGGTCTAGCCACGTGTGCATCCAGTCAGCGCCACGTGTCTGCCATGTCAGCAATTTCCTGGTAAATTTCAGATATGTCCCTGAACTTTCTGGAAATTATAATTTAATCCCTAAACCTTTCCGTAATTACAATTTGGCCCATGAATTTTTGGAAATTGCATTTTGACCCCTGTAATTTCTGAAATCTGCAAATTGGTCTCTGTGTCGGATTTTGACAAATGAAGTTTCATTTCCACCATTTTCAACCATTCCGGACGCAACGATGAGGTCCTTTTTTGAAATTCTGTTTAAAATTTTTATGATGGATGGAGGTGTCGGAAAAATGATTTTGTTGACTAGTACCAATTATTTCACATGGAGAGGAATGATGAAAGACCTTATATATGTGAAGGATTATGATGGGTCAGTATTTCTGGAGGAGAAACCAAAAGAAATGTCTGAAGCAAGATGGAATAATCTTCACCAGAAAACATGCAGTACTATTCATCAGTGGATCGACGATAGTATCGTGAACCATGTCAGTGAAGATACAAATGCATGTGTCTTATGGAGAAAGCTGGAGGAGCTTTTCCGAGCAAAGACTGGAAACAACAAGATGTACTACATCAAGAAGATGATGGGGTTAAAATATCAGGAAGGTACAGCTGTGGCGGACCACATCAACGATTTCCTCGGCACAATGAAAGAACTGTCGGGATTGGGCATAGACTTCGGAGATGAGGTAAATGGCTTAATACTCCTTAATACGTTACCAGAATCATGGGAAACGTTCAGATCTACGGTGATAAATTCAGCCGCATATGGGAAAGTCACAATGGAGATGGCGAAAACCAGGATCTTCGAGGGAAAAAAATGACGAGAATGCAGGAGTCAGCATCAACCTCAACCTCAGAAGCTCTAGTGACAGAGAAGAACATCAGAAGGGGGAGGAGTAAAAGTCGAGGCCTAGGTAAATCAGACAAGAACCAGGGGAAATTAAGAACTAAAGATATTGAGTGCTACCAATGTAAAAAGAAAGGCCATATGAAGAGGGATTGCTACAAGTTGAAGAACGAGCAGTCCAAGAAAGATGGTGACTCTAATCAAGAAAGAGTTACTACTACCACCGACAATATCTCCAAACAGTTCTTCATTATATATGAAGAAAATATTGTGAATCTTGCCAGCCACGAGACCAGTTGGGTGATAGATAGTGGTGCATCCATACACGCCACATCTCGCAGAGACTTCTTTTCATCTTACACACCAGGAGACTACGGTGCTGTAAGGATGGGGAATGACGACCAGTCAAAAACCGTTGGTATTGGAGACATCTGCCTTGAAACAGACAACAGAACAATGCTAGTGTTGAATGGAGTCAAGCACATCCCAGACATCCAGTTAAACCTGATCTCAACAGGCAAGCTGGATGATGAAGGTTTTTACAGCACCTTTAGTGACGGCACCTGGAAGCTCACTAAAGGATCAATGGTGGTGGCACGAGGTAAGAATATTCAACTATGTATTTGATGCATGCTAAACTTTCCAATAGTAGCATAAATACAGTCAAAAATATGAGGCAGCCGAGCTATGACACAAAAAGCTCGGTCACATGAGTCAAACGGGGATGGAGATACTACGTAGGCGGAATGTTCTTCCCGAATTGAAGAACTCACACTTACGGAAGTGTGAACACTGCATGGCTGGAAAGCAAAACAGAGTGTCCTTACAGAGCTCCCCGCCTCAACGGAAACCGGAGGTACTTGACCTCATACATTCAGATGTATGCGGTCCGATACAGACAAGAACACTTGGTGGGTCACTTTACTTTGTGACATTCATAGACGATCATTCAATGAAGACCTGGGCATACACCTTGGAAAGAAAATATCAAGTGCTGGGTGATAGAAACCTACCTGGAACAAAGCCAAGCAAACCTCTCCACGTGTTCTAAGCCCCAAGAACCGCGAATCTTGATTTTGTAAGAACAAAATCCTTCCAAGATCAAGTCCAACCCTTAAGGAACCTTGCCCTTAAAAACCTTTCTTTATTTCTTTGGAGAATCCTGAACAGCAATACAGCGCCACAACGCTTGCCATACGTTGATAAGATTTTGTTCTGTAAAACCAAGGAAGAATCCACTCCCTCAAGATGACACAAGTCATTTGTTTTGTAAAAAGATATAGTCTTAGTTAATTCCCATTACAATGAATAATGCCCCTTTAAATAGGTGGCTAACCATAATTCTACCCAAATATAATAAAACCCTAGTAAAATAAACCCAATAACACATAGAATACTTTAAAATTTCGTGCATGGGCTTTGTAATATAATTAAAGTTCAGCCCAACACTTAAACAACACATAACTTAAAAAAATATAAAATATAAAAACTATATGGATACATTTAGACCATGAAGGAATCCGAACTGGACTTTGATGAAAACTTCAAAGTTGTAGAGCTACGAGTTCTCTTTTCAATGCAACTTGAATCACCAAAATCGGACATCGGACGAGAACGTTACGTCCATAATACGAAGACTGCGTAAATCTCGCCACTGCTAATGCACCATTCGGAAATAAAGCCCAAAATCAATCAATGCAGCCCATGCACGTCCTAGACCCATTCCAATATTTCTTTAGACATAATAAATCCTTCACATAATGTCTCATGCATATACCAAACTCCAGAACCCAAGGAATCTTCCAAATCCACCAAAATGGCCCAAATACACCAATTTGACCAAACCATGCAATCAGCCACAACTTCAAGTTAACTTGGCCCAACAAACAGAGCTCATTCTGTATCACATCACTGGGAGTGTTCAAGGAGTTTCACGCCCTGGTGGAGAGAAAAAACCGGTAAGAACTCAAATGCATCAGAACAGACAACGTGGAGAGTACATAGGTCTGTTTGATCAGTACTGCAAGACGCAAGGAATCCGACATCAAACGACACCTCTGAAGACACCTCAGCTGAATGGCCTAGCTGAGAGGATGAACAGTCAGAAGCTTGCTTTCACAAGCCAAGCTGCCGAAGACATTTTGGAGGGAGGTACTCATGTCCGCAGCGGTCGCACTGAAAGGTAATGTTCCTAACCAAGCCTGGACAGGTAAAGAAGTGTCTTATGAACACTTACATGTCTTTGGGTGCAAAGCTTTTGTACACATCCCAAAGGATGAGAGATCCAAGCTTGATGCAAAGACGCGACAGTGTGGCTTTATTGGCTATGGTCAGGATGATTTCTGCTACAAACTGTATGATCCTGTGGAGAAGAAGATCGTCGGGAGCAGAGATGTGGTCTTCGTCGAAGATCAGACCAATATCCGGAAGGAATTGAAGACAATGCCGTAACAATACAGAAATGTGAATCCAGAACCTCATATATCGGTGCCAGTACGAGTTGAAGATGAGGTTCCCAGACATGAGGGACATGTGAATGAGCTCCCAGAGATGATGATCATGATCAACCACCAGTACCAGAAGCTACACCAACAGTTCCACAGAGAGGTCTGACAGAGAGAGGCGACCTTCAACCAAATACTCTGCATATGAGTAGGTGCTGCTTACTGACGGGGGAGAAAACCCGAGGCTACAAGGAGGCTGTGAAACAGAAGACAAAGAAAGTGGAGGAACCATGCAAGATGAGATGAAATCTTGGGCATGAGAATCACACTTTTGATTTTGAATAAAATTTCCAAGAGGCAAAAGGGCTTTGAAGAACAAATGGGTGTACAGAGTGAAGCAACATGACATTGATGAGTGGTATTTATATCACTATTTCCCACTCATTTAATCTAATATTTGTATAGTTTCTTGAGTTTTGTGAATGTTTTGATGTGTGTTTGGTGTTATTTTGTAGATAAATAAAGTTTCAGACATTCTGGAGGTGATTTGAAGTAAAACAGTGAAAATTGGCGAAAAAAGGCATTTTGGTAATTTCCACGTCGCGCCGCCCCAGACCTTCAGCGTCGCGACGCCCAGCATGCGCCGAATCTGCTAAGTGCGCCGGGTCAACATATCAGGATTTGAGAAGTTTGGACTTTGCTAAAATGCGCCGTCCACGTGTCACCATCACACCGAATCTGCTAACGTGCGCCGTGACACGTGTCAACATCATATGCTGCTGACACTCAGACTTGACACGTGTCGCCTCGTCATCAGCCGTGCGTCAGCGTCAACGAGTCAACTTTGCCATGTGTCACGCCACGTCATCAGCCCGTCAGCGGGTCAACGAAGTCAACTTTGCCACGTCAGCATTAGCCAATCACAGCGTGACACGTGTCGCCACGTGTCGCAATCCTATTGTGCCGACAATTGCAACACGCGTCTTCGCCACGTCAGCGCCACGTCATCATCACACGTCAGCATGACGTCATCAATGACGTCATCACAATAATGAGAATTAGCCGCCTTGACACGTGTCGCGTGAACAGTCAGCCGCCTTGCTACGTGTCGCCTTTCTCATGTGCCACGTCGACAAATCCAGCGTCGCGACGCTGAGGTCCTTGGCGTCGCGACGCTGAAACATGAAAAATTTGCCTATAAATTCAGCGCGAAATTTCAGATTTCGACAAACACCTCTCTCTCCTGATTTCTCTCTCTATAGAGAGTTTCTCTCTCTAGAATTTTTATTTTTTTTTTTAGTTTTTATCTTTAGTTTTGTAATTTATTTTAATTACCATTTGTAATAATAGTAACTTAGTTTTTAACTTTTTACTTTTTACAGTTTTTTTACTATTCATGAGAAAGTAATTTCCCAGCTAGGGTGAAGGTAATTCTTTTACTGTTACTATTTAGATTAATCTCCCTTAAAAATAATATATTTACTAATTAAATACTGATTAATAATAAAGGATACCGATATATTGGTCGGTTGGCAATTTATTTTAATCTGGTTTAAACCTGACTTAAAAGGATACCGCTATATTGGTCGGTTGGTAATTTAATTATGGTACCGCCTATATGGCTGGTTGGACTTAATTTGACTTAATCAGGATACCGCCAGATTGGTCGGTTGGTAATATTATAACAAGTTTATATATATTTTATGGGAGATATCTAAATTAGTAGTAGTAAAAGTAATTCCTTTTACCTTAGCATTTTATTTTATTTTACTTTTCAGTTTTACTTTATGTCTTTTACTTTTCAGTATTTTTACTTTATGTCTTTTATTTTTCAGTTATTAGTCCTATTTATGTGTTGTAACTAAATAATTATCTGGGGTTGTGATGAATTTCAATATCACCAGTTTATAAGGGTTAGATTATAGTTTGGGTAATATAAAGATTTATTATTGAGTCTTAATCTTAATGCTTTTTTTTAATTGGCCATTAATAAAATTGATTAGGTAAACTTAAAATGAACTAGACATAGGGATTTTAAGTTTAAGACCTTAGACTCAAAACTCACGATCTTCCTTGAGGATAGATAACCCTTTAATAGATTTCCTTACAGGATAGGAATATACCTGTCGGGCGAGGGTAGCCATAATTGGAACTTATCTTAATGAATCCAGATAATATGGTTGACATAGGAATATGGTTCAATTGGGTTATACTGGGTATTTGTGTCTGACCATCGACAGATGTTTTCGCATAATTTCGTGTTCCAGGTTAATAAATCATTGTTATTTCCTAACTATAAAATAATCACTTCATCTTTATAATGGTATTGGGAATATATCACAACCCTAGATCTTTGTGTCTTTTGTATTTTCCTTAGTATTTTCTTTTGTCTTTTTATTTATTTATTTATTTAGCAAAGTCTTTCAACCAAACAAACAAACAATCTCTTTCTTCTCCATTTAATTAGATATTTGTAAATAAATAGATTCAACAATTAATAACAACAGTAGGAATAAGTCCTCGTGGGATCGATATTTTTTATATTACTTGAACGATACGTGCGCTTGCGTTATACGTGTGTGTTTACGCCGGTCAAGTTTTTTGCGCCGTTTGCCGGGGACTTATTTTCTTGAGTTGTTAATTTTGAAACTATCTAATTTACTTATATCTAATTTTCTTTATTTTATTTTGTATTTTTTATTTCTTTTTGTTTTCAGGTGATTAAAAAATGGAACACTATTGGGAGATTGAGAAATCACGAACTTTACAAGAAGATACACCCCAAATCTGGGAGCAACAGTCCGGTTTTCTGAGGCCTGTTGTTGAGCCCAATGACTATCAATGGATGACAGAACCAAGTAATACTACTTTTGCTCAACAGAACTCAATGTGGAGATGTGACATATGTAATGGTAACCACACAAGCAATTATTGCGAGTACAACTACAATTCAGGGTGGCAGAACTATCAGAATCCTTCATGGTATGATGAGCCAACATATTTCACAGAACCATCACATCTTCCATCTTATCCATCATCTTCCTTTGATCCTTATCAAGAACCAGAACCATCCGAGGAAGATCAATTAATTCACATGTTCAAAGAACAAGAAGCTCGATTTGATGCACAAATTCAGAGTAACGCAGAATCCATACAAAGAATGACAGATCAGATCAGACAATTAACAGAAAACCAGAACATCATACCTCAAGAACCAGTTTCAGATGACACTGATGAAGCCTTCGAGAACCCAGAAATCCACAATGACACCTTAACAGAGGATGAGGCTGAGCAGTATCAACAACCAGAGGTATCAGTTCAGGAACCCGAACCGACAAAATCTCGATTTGATTTTTATTATTCAGATTCTGACGAGGATGAAACTGAGCTGTTTGTTCCAACTGCATCAAAAATTGAGGATGGAATTATGTATCCTCAAAATGAAGATCTTGGAGATTCCATTGCACAAATGTTTGATGAAGATCTACCTGAGCCAATCATTTCAACCAGATCAGAGGATGAAGACCTAAAAACTGACATTTCTTTTCAGGTTGAAAATTTTGAAACATGTATTTCACAGATGACAGATGAAGAGCTGAAAGCAGAAATTTTCAAATACATCTGTGAAGAAAAGGTGGAGCAAGAAACAGAGCAAATAGAAGAGCAAATGTCTGACTTTATTCAAGATCCAGAGCATTCAGGAAAAACATCGCTGTTTTGGGGAGTACAAACCAAAGATATCAACCAGAAGCTTGACAGAATGGAGTTTCCATTCCAAGTCAAGCACCATACGAGACCTCCTGACTTTCTTTCTTTCTTTGCAGGAACTACTGGAGCAGCAAAGATAAAAAAAGTGGCACGAGCACTAAATAAGACAAAATTCTTTTTACCACTTTACCGTTGGAAGAGACCCTTCAAAAGCAACGCTCACGGGATTGTCTTTAATCGGACATCCAAAACGACATTGAAACCTCCTTAACAGATGAATTTCAGTCACGTCTGGCTGAAGACGAAAAATTTAGCGCTAGTAGGGAGGCAACCCATGCAATATGTTGTAATTTATTTATTTATTTATTTATTTTTGTGTGTGAACTTTTTAATTTTGTGTGAGTTTTGCAGGAAAAATTAAAATGGAATTTATCAGGACAAAGCAAACCAGAACAAGCGGGATTTTCACAAAATAAAAATTTGACAAAATCACGAAGATACAAAGTCAATCCAGAAAAGACGGCCGAGTAAGAAGTCTACTCTTGGGACGTGTCCCTATGGATTTATCTGTCGCAAGACTTGGTTTTGCCCCAAAAAAAAAATATATATCCCTCAAAATTACCGAGCGTCGCGACGCACGACCAACACGCCCAAAGCTCGCGACACTGGTTTGTTTACAGGCCTAAAACCAGCAGCCACCACGCACAGATCACTCCTCCTTCTTCACAGATCTCACCATTTTCTCTCAACCCATCACTCAAACAGCAACCGAACCAGAAGCCATCAACTGAGACCAAAACCGAGATCCATCACAGCCAGCCACTTCAACCACAAACCAAAGATCTACCAGAACCAGAACCCACCATGGCTGAGCCTATCACCAAGATTCACCTCGCCCAAACCGCAACCACTCACCAAACAGCAACACCCATAAACCGAGCCCTTCCTTCGCCGAATCAAAACCGAGCCACCAACACCCAAGATCCAGCCAGCCGAGACCCACCAAACCGAGAGTATTTGACCGAGATCTATCAAACCCATCATCATCTTCTTCCTCTTCGAAATCAATCTCCAACCCAAAACCGCAAAAGCCGAGAACCTCCACAGCAACCAATCGCCGAACGCATCAACAACCACCGCGAGCCACCCTTGCCATGACCGAGCCCTTCCTTCGCCGAATCAAAATCGAACCAGCCATCACTGCCGTCCAGCCACCTCACCGAGACCGAAACTGACATCACCAAACCAGATCCAAGCTACCACTGCCAACCACAGATCAGCCGTGAGCCACCACGCCGAGATCCACCAGCCACGCCACTGCCAAAACGAACAAAGCCGAGATACCCAAACCGTGAATCACCAAGACAGTCACCTAACCCACGATCAAAACCATCCATGATCAGATCTCATTTGTGTGTTAATTTTGAAAATTGGATGTTACAGGTTTTGAAATTTTGGCAGTAAAAAGGGGATAATCGAAAATTGAATAAGTTTGTGGTTGATTTTTTGTTGAAATTGGAGGATTGTGAATTTGGAAGTTTAGCGGTGAATAACTGGCTGAATTCTGAGTTTAGAAATTGCCAGATCGATGGAATTTTGTAGAATTGGGGTGAAGTTTGACATTGTGGTGATTTTTGAAGTGTTAGTTTTAGGATGAATTTGGGGAAATTTTGAGTTTTTAGAGGAGACTCTGTCGAAATTTTCACTAAAAATGATCAATTATCGATCGTGGTAAAAAAACGTAATTTAACATAAATTTTTCCTATCGATAATTTTTCTTGTAAAATTTCAGCTGACCATGTATTATCTTCTAATCTCTTTTGTGTATACATAGTGTGAACTTTTTAATTTTGTGTGTTATTTTTGTAGGAAAAGCACAAACGGAGCATTTTAATACAGAAGGAAATGTGTTTAGCAATCAAAGATGAGAAACAATTCATTAGCGATGGCTGAATAAGGAATAAAATCTTGAGACAAATCCTAAAGAATTTATACTACGCAAGTGGTGTATTGCGTACACAATTCCGTTGCCTTAATTATTGCTTTGATTCGCTTTTCTTTTGTAATTATCTTTATTTTCGTAGACAGGATCCAGACTTTTTGACCTTTCACGATCCATTTTGTTGTTTAGCTAACAAGCGTCCTCTAGAAGATACTTGTGCTATTTTATTCACCTTTTTCAGGTACTATAAATTCAGCCCGTCATTGCACTTTTGAAGGCATCCTGATTTGAAAGAAAAAAATACATAAAAAATGGAAGCCACTTCAAGAAGACGAGTTGAGAACATCTGTGTGTTTTGCGGTAGTACTGTTGGTACTAAACCACAATACATAGAAGCAGCACAGGAATTGGGTCGAGTCTTAGCAGCAAGGAATATGCACATAATATATGGCGGAGGAAATCTCGGACTTATGGGGATCGTTTCAAAGGCCGTACAGGAAGGAGGCAGTCATGTTATGGGAATCATCCCAAAACCCTTGGCAGAGGCGAATTTTATTGGATCATCAAACGGAGAGGAACTGATCGTGCCAGGTATGTCTGAACGACTGGTAGAAATGATTAACCGTTCTGATGCTTTTATTGCTTTGCCAGGTGGTTTGGGCACATTGGAGGAAATTTTTATTGTACTATCTTGGGCGAACCTAAACATACATCAGAAACCAATTGGGCTGTACAACGTTGATGGGTTTTATGATTTTCTTTGTGTGTTTCTTGATGATGCTCGGAGAAATGGGTTCATGTCAAAACCTATGAAAGAACTCTTATTCACTGCCAGAACTGCACCGGATCTAATTGATCAACTCGTAGCCTTTGAACCACAAGTTGACCCTATCATTTCAAAGATAAAATGGTCCGAGGATGATCGTGGTAAGAAGCTACGAATAAATCTGGATCTTAACCTTTAATTGCCTGTAGAATTTCAACTAATCAGGTACGATTTTCTAAACTCTTCTTCTACTTTTTAAGACATTGGGGACAATGTCTCATTTAGGTTTGGGGGTGAGGTATAGTTAATAGTACTTGTTTGTGTGTTGTTTATTTTTAGTCCAAAATTTTTCGAAAATACAAAAAAAATTGAAATTTTTTCAAAAATTACAAAAATATTTTGCATTTTTGGTGTTTTATTTTGACTAAAAAGGTGAAATTGGTAAGAAATAGCCGAGTAAGGAGTTTCCACTCTTGAGACGTATTTCAAACCATTTATTTCGAAACAAGTTAATTTTTGTTTATTTCATTTTGAATTATTTAATTTGTGAATTCTCCATAATACTGACTAAAATGAATCTTCATATGCTCATTTGACAGGTATTATCAACATGCATAGTAACATACAGACATGAGCTGTAATTGAAAAAGTTTGTAATATTACGTACTCTAGTTTAATTGGAGGAAGCATCTATAATTAGTGATGGAGTAAAAAAAAAAAAAAAAAATTCTGATGTACAAAAATAAAGTATCTAAGATCCGGGTTATTAAGTCTGTAAGGGTGTTTTAACACCTAGTGCCCTAAAACCAACTGGTTTGGGAGTCATTGGCCCAAAGCTCGCTACATGGATCAGGATACTGCAAAAAAATATATTTATATCTGAAGTCTGAGTAATTAAGTTCGTAGGGGTGTCTTAACACCTGGTGCCCTAAAGCCAACTGGTTTGGGAGTCACCAACCCAAAGCTCGCTACATAGACGGAATGTATTATATAAATAAAAAGTCAAAATTCAGAAAAATCAAAGAAAAAATCAGAAAAATCAGAAAAATTATTCCATTGCTACAAAAAGGTGTGAAATCTGATAGAACTTTAGGACAAAAATATCACTCTCTTATCAACTGCACTTATGACTGTTGTGGGCAAAAATGAGTTGTTTAATATTATGTTGACTGTGTATATGAAGAAAGGTAAAAATAATCGGAATTTTTTACTGATTCGGTAATTTAGAAAGAAACAAAACATCTAGTAACTTGGAGTAGAAGTTTCACCTGATTAGTTACTAACTTCTTTTTCTCTTTTCGCTTGTCTTTTTGCTTTTGTGTGCATTAGTTTTAATACCTTTTTACTTTTGTAAAATGTTGTGGGTATCATTGCTGTAAACCCTCACGAGACTACAACTCGTCCACTAGGGACACCTAGGGGTTTAAAGGCTTGTTGCATATGCTAAATGCAACTGTGATCCCTACGAAAATGGCTTAGTTAATTTTATTCTGTATTTTGCTCGAGGACTAGCAAAATGTTAGGTTTTGGGGTGTTGATGAGTGGTATTTATATCACTATTTCCCACTCATTTAATCTAATATTTTGTATAGTTTCTTGAGTTTTGTGAATGTTTTGATGTGTTTTGTGTTATTTTGTAGATAAATAAAGTTTCAGGACATTCTGGAGGTGATTTGAAGGTAAAACAGTGAAAATTGGCGAAAAAGGGCATTTTGGTAATTTCCAACGTCGCGCCGCCCAGACCTTCAGCGTCGCGACGCCCAGCATGCGCCGAATCTGCTAAAGTGCGCCGGGTCAACATATCAGGATTTGAGAAGTTTGACTTTGCTAAAATGCGCCGTGCCACGTGTCACCATCACACCGAATCTGCTAACGTGCGCCGTGACACGTGTCAACATCATATGCTGCCGACACTCAGACTTGACACGTGTCGCCTCGTCATCAGCCACGTCAGCGGTCAACGAGTCAACTTTGCCATGTGTCACGCCACGTCATCAGCCACGTCAGCGGGTCAACGAAGTCAACTTGCCACGTCAGCATAGCCACTCACAGCGTGACACGTGTCGCCACGTGTCGCAATCCTATTGTGCCGACAATTGCAACACGCGTCTTCGCCACGTCAGCGCCATGTCATCACCACGTCAGCATGACGTCATCAATGACGTCATCACAATAATTGAGAATTAGCCGCCTTGACACGTGTCGCGTGAACAGTCAGCCGCCTTGCTACGTGTCGCCTTCTCATTGTGCCACGTCGACAATCCAGCGTCGCGACGCTGAGGTCCTTGGCGTCGCGACGCTGAAACAGTGAAAAATTTGCCTATAAATTCAGCGCGAAATTTCAGATTTCGACACACCTCTCTCTCTCTTGATTTCTCTCTCTAGAGAGAGTTTCTCTCTCTAGAATTTTTATTTTTTTTAGTTTTTAATCTTTAGTTTTGTAATTTATTTTAATTACCATTTGTAATAATAGTAACTTAGTTTTTACTTTTTACTTTTTACAGTTTTTACTATTCATGAGAAAGTAATTTCCCAGCTAGGGTGAAAGGTAATTCTTTTACTGTTACTATTTAGATTAATCTCCCTTAAAAATAATATATTTACTAATTAAAATACTGATTAATAAAGGATACCGCTATATTGGTCGGTTGGCAATTTATTTTAATCTGGTTTAAACCTGACTTAAAAAGGATACCGCTATATTGGTCGGTTGGTAATTTAATTATGGTACCGCCTATATGGCTGGTTGGACTTAATTTGACTTAATCAGGATACCGCCAGATTGGTCGGTTGGTAATATTATAACAAGTTTATATATTATTTTATGGGAGATATCTAAATTAGTAGTAGTAAAAGTAATTCCTTTTACCTTAGCATTTTATTTTATTTTACTTTTCAGTTTTACTTTATGTCTTTTACTTTTCAGTATTTTTACTTTATGTCTTTTATTTTTCAGTTATTAGTCCTATTTATGTGTTGTAACTAAATAGTTATCTGGGGTTGTGATGAATTTCAATATCACCAGTTTATAAGGGTTAGATTATAGTTTGGGTAATATAAAGATTTATTTATTGAGTCTTAATCTTAATGCTTTTTATTAATTGGCCATTAATAAAATTGATTAGGTAAACTTAAAATGAACTAGACATAGGGATTTTAAGTTTAAGACCTTAGACTCAATAACTCACGATCTTCCTTGAGGATAGATAACCCTTTAATAGATTTCCTTACAGGATAGGAATATACCTGTCGGGCGAGGGTAGCCATAATTGGAACTTAATCTTAATGAATCCAGATAATATGGTTGACATAGGAATATGGTTCAATTGGGTTATACTGGGTATTTGTGTCTGACCATCGACAGATGCTTTCGCATAATTTCGTGTTCCAGGTTAATAAATCATTGTATTTCCTAACTATAAAATAATCACTTCATCTTTATAATGGTATTGGAATAAATCACAACCCTAGATCTTTGTGTTTTTTTGTATTTTCCTTAGTATTTTCTTTTGTCTTTTTATTTAGTTATTTATTTAGCAAAGTCTTTCAACCAAACAAACAAACAATCTCTTTCTTCTCCATTTAATTAGATATTTGTAAATAAATAGATTCAACAATTAATAACAACAGTAGGAATAAAGTCCTCGTGGGATCGATATTTTTATACTACTTGAACGATACGTGCGCTTGCGTTATACGTGTGTGTTTACGCCGGTCAAGCATACTTCTCAACCCCGGTACAAAGCCAGACTAGTCGTCAAGGGATTCAATCAGAGGAAAGGCATTGACTTCGATGAAATCTTCTCTCCAGTTGTGAAGATGTCATCCATCAGAGTGGTATTCAGCTTAGCAGCAAGCCTCGACCTGGAAGTTAAGCATATGGATGTCAATACCGCATTTCTTCACGGAGATCTGGAAGAAGAAATTTACATGGAACAACCAGAAGGCTTCAGAGTCAAAGGAAAAGATGACCATGTGTGCAGACTCAGGAAAAGCCTCTACGGTTTGAAACAGGCACCGAGACAGTGGTACGTGAAGTTTGAGTCAATTATGAGGGAGCATGGATACAAGAAGACCACTTCAGACCATTGTGTTTTCGTTCAGAAATTTTCTGACGATGATTTTATCATCTTACTGCTGTATGTAGATGATATGTTGATAGTTGGCAGGAATCAATCGAGGATTGATAATTTGAAGTAGCAACTGAGTAAGTCTTTTGAGATGAAAGACTTGGGGCCAACTAAACAAATTCTTGGCATCAGGATCGGCCGTGATCGGAAAGCCGGGAGATTATACTTGTCACAGGAGGAGTACATCGAGAAGGTACTTCAGAGATTCCAGATGGACAAGGCTAAAGCGGTTAGCACTCCTCTTGCTACCCACTTTAGATTGAGTACATAACAGGGTCCCTCTACTGAGACAGGGAATGAGGAAATGAAACAGGTTCCATACACCTTAGCAGTGGGAAGTCTTATGTATGCCATGGTGTGCACGAGGCCAGACTTAGCACACGCAGTTGGATTGGTCAGCCGGTTTATGTCAAACCCAGGACGGGAACACTGGAATGCTATCAAATGGATCATGCGGTATCTTCGAGGCACATCTAAGATGAGATTATATTTTGGAAGCAGCGACAAGCCAGTGTTGATAGGCTACACCGATTCAGATATGGTAGGAGATGTGGATACCCGTAAGTCTACTTCGGGATATCTGATCACTCTCTCAGGGGGAGCTGTGGCATGGCAGGCTAGGTTGCAGAGATGTGTTGCACTTTCTACAACAGAGGCAGAATTCATTGCAGTGACAAGAAGCTTGCAAGAAATTACTGTGGATGAAGACATTCGTCCAGGAATTGGGTTTCAAGCAGGAGAAGTACATTTTGTACTGGGATAGCCAGAGTGCTATCTACATTGGTAAAAACTCCACATTTCACTCGAGGTCAAAACATATCGATGTGAGGTATCACTGGATACGGGACGTCCTGAGCTCAAAGTTGTTAGAACTCAGGAAAATTCACACCGACGACAACGGGTGATATGTTCACGAAGGTTTTACCGAAGGATAAGCTTGAAATCTGTCGTGCCATAACCGGGATGATAAAACTCTCCACATAGTTAGAGTGGGGAGATTCAGAGAACTATGATTGGCTTGATCCCAACTCAGGGTACGTAGGCAGTCATACAGATGCAGCCAGTGGAGGATCCTTTTGAGGATCCGGTTTGGATGATTGATGGTCGGCTCAGATTTTGGGAAAATCTTCACCGAGGGGGAGATTTGTTGAAGCCAGCAAGAAAACAGTTGCATGCACCGTGCAGTAAACACCAAAGCCACCGAAAGCAAAGTTGACAAAGTTGGCATGCAAAGTTGAAAATGGTAAGCTGGCAAAACGTGTCCAGACGTGTGGCACTGTTCACACGTCTTGGGCACTATAAATTGGAGTCTAAACTCATTGTAAAATTATCCCAGAAATCCTAAATTGAGAGAATATAGAGTAAAGAGAGTTGAGAGGTTTTTTGTAAAGTTTGTATAATAAACTTTGTAATTCTTTTGTAGTGAAATAAAAGAAGAGTTTTTCTCTCACATCTCCTCTATTGTGTGTGTTTCATCACAACACTATGTATGCGGAAGCGAATAGGAACAAAGTGTTAGTTTTATTCTTGTAATAATGATATGTGTAGAATATTTTGTATAATAATTTATATAATTATATGTATTTGTAAAAACATACCGGATAAAAAAGAAATAATTTTTTTTAAACACACATGATTGTATAAATTATTGTACAAAAATTATTTTTATATTTCCTACAATGATACTAAAAAGGAAATTATAAAACGAGTTACATGATTCTTTTATTGAATTATTTTCCACATCATGGAAAAATACTAGAATTGCATGCCAATTTATAACGGAATGCTAAATAGAAAGAAATGAAAACATATATTCATTCAAAAATTAAAATAAAATTATCCTCATTTAAATTTTGAATACATAATATAGTTTAAAATTCTAAATTACATAGAGCCTTTTAATAACCTCAACAAATATATATATATATTGGAAGAGATGAATTTTGATAAATTAGTTACTAGCGATTTGAAATCACTATAAAATTATCAAAATCATGTTATAGAAATAGAATGTACAGAAACCCTCCAACAATTAGGGGCGGAGGGACATTGGAGCTAGGAAGAAAATGTTAAAAAAAAAATGTAGAGATATGTAAGTCCGAATTTATTCAGCTCATTCAAAAAAAAAAAAACCCTTATCGAAGAAGTTTACTTCATTTCCATCGGAATGCATTGGTTGTTATTGTAGCTCACATCTTTCTCTGGTTTTACATCCAGTAACGGCTTGAACGCCCTCTATGAGTCGATGATATGTTTTTCATCAAATTTTCTTATAAATTGGCAAACATAGTCTTTTAAAGTCAGATTCTCGATCCTCTAATTTATTAAGGTTTTATTTTTTTTTACAAAAAATAATAAAAAATATATATAAAAGATTTTTTTAAACACACAAAACAACACAAATGTGAAAAAAATACAATAATGTTAAATTATTATTCTATCTATTAAATTTTATTCACCGGTAACGGCGCCAAAAACTTGACACACTCACAAAGTGATTATTTATTCTCAAGTATAAGAGTGTCGAAATAATAAAATAACTCGATAAGTCCGAGATCGATCCACAAGGAATAGATTTAAGGAAAAAAATAATAATTCAACTAATAAAATAAAAACAATAAAATAAAATATTAGGGTTATATGATCCACTCTTGAAAATATAAAATAATTTTTACTTTTTATAAAATATAAATTATAATTATTTCTTGATCAATTTATTTCATGATTATCAAATATTAATTATGTCAACACATGTAATTCATCATGTCGATAATTAGTCATGTGAAGGTATAAAATATGTCAAAACATGTATAACCGTATTGTCTATAACTGCTACATATTTTTAATAGTCTACTCTCTTACATTTATGATATTCAAGTATTATATGTGTCAATCGAGGACTGTCTACTCAAGAGTTCTCAATAAACTATAAAGAGTACGAATTTTATTTGAGAAATAATCACAATTTATAAAATATAATGTAAATTAAAATCACTTATATTTTCATACCACTACCTTCATCATTTACCCTAATAGAATAAAAATTAGCATAACAAAATATAAATAAGAACACTCAAAATATTATTAATAAAAGAAAAAGTAAAGTACAAAGAAAAATAAAATACACAAGAACTCATCTCACGAAGTTTAAAGAGAGACCCGTGAGAATTTTTTTAAAGAAAATGAGATGTGAGCACCTCTATTTATAACAAAATATGTTCAATTCTTACTTTGCAAATTGCAAAGTTGCAAGATTGGAAAGAAGATGTCAATCCACTTAAAGATTGATTGATAATTTATTTAAATTATTATTATTTTTTAGTATTATTCTTTTATGCTTTTGGTTTTTTCTATTTTGTTTTTTTTTTTGTTTTTTTGTTTTTACTTTTGTCTTTTTTTTTTTGGGTCTTGTTTTCTTATATATTTATATAAAATACATATGTAGTACATTATAAGCTCATTTTGTCGTCAATCTAAACACGTGAATGTTTTCCAAGTCTGATTTGAACTAGCTATCACGTTCTTTTAGATTTCTGGGTCTTGGATTTCATATTTCATATTAATTTTCTCGTTGACCATCCTCGTTGAGCATCCTAAGCAGTATTTTACCTACACAATAAATAAAAATCACAATAAAAATATATAAAACATAAATTTAATTATTATTTCACAAATGTGTAAAATTAAGGGGATTAATGAAACTACAAGTGTAAAATGATTAATTTTTCTTTTAATAAATGTGTACTTTTTAGTGTTCATCAATTACTTTTAGACTTTTTATTTCATTATTTTCTTATTTTAATAGGTTTATTATTTTAAAACTTCTTATCTTTTTTTTTTTTAAAGGTAGATTTAAATTAAATAAATAATATATTTTTAGGTGGTGTCACATTGAGAGAGTAGATTTTATATATATATATATTAATAAAATGTTTAATTTCAAGAATTTTATATGAAGAGTTTTTTGTTTGGATTTTACACAAAATAGAATCTAAGCATGAGATAATGATTTTTTTCTTAATCAGTGTGAGGTTATTTTATGTTTTTAGTATACAAATATAAAAATATATTTCTTATTTTAATAGTTTAAGATATTTTATCTTAAAATATAGAATTAAATTAAATAAATAATAGATTTGTTAGAAAGTGCCATTTTTTCAATATACAAATAAAAAATAATGTTTCTTATTTTAATAAGTTTATTATTTTAAGACTTATCTAATTATGTTTCTTATTTTAATAGGTTTATTATTTTAAAATTTCTTATCTTTTTTTTTTCAAATGTAGATTTAAATGAAATAAATAATAGAATTTTTAGGTGGTGCCACGTAACGCGTTGATGAAGTAGAAAAATATTTAACTTTTATATATATACTAGCACAAGGCCCGTCTTTTGTGCGGGTTGAGCATATATTTTAGGTATTAATCTTGTAAATGCTCCAGACCTTGTCGATTTTATATTGGGGTGTGCAACAGTTCCAGGTAGAACCGGAACCGCAAGGAACCGAACTGCTTTAATAGGTTCTTAAATCGAAACCGCTTCATTTATGGTAGGTTCTGATTCCAAAAATACGGAATCGATTTAATGCGGGTAGGTTCCGATTTTGAAATATTGAGAACCGAAACCTACCTATAGAGTAAACACAAAACATATTTATGAATATTATTTCAAGTTTCACATCTAACATTCATAATTGAAAGACTGCAACTTAAAAATAAAAATATATTGAAAACCTTATAGCAATCTTATAACATTACTTGGCTTATTAAATTCACAAACACGATCTTAAAAGTATTATATTACTCATTTCCAGCGATCAAAATATCTCATTCATCTATACTTAACACTTCTAATAATGAACAAATAGAATGAAATAACAAAACAATGAAGTGTAAAAAAATCATTATTTTTTCCCAATATTAGGATCCAAAATAGGGTACCCAGAAACCGAACCGGAACCGATAAATAAAATACCCTGTTTAATAGGGTAGGTTATGGTTTTAAAATTTAGGAACCGAATTTCTTAGGGTAGGTTCTGATTCCACCTAAATAGGATAGAGTTTTCTGTTTTGCTCACCCCTACTTGAAAGTGATCGTTAGGGCTCTCGCGTGCACGCTTTCACTGCGCCAAAACTACGAATCTTGACTTGCTAGATGCTTGAGAATGCATGAGAAATCAAGTCCTTAGCTTGATTTTTGAAGAAAAAATGAGAGGAATTTCTGAGGGAGAGAGACATGCGTGAGAGAGAAAGGAAAAATAATGAAAATTTCTTAAGGGGCATATTTATAATGGGCCCAAAATTAAGAACTTTCTGTCTAAAAATCGATATCGCGTTCGAATATTCGTCGAACGCAATACGAACATGAGCACTCTGAAAGCTTACGTTCGAACGATCTAAAGAACTCTCCCCAAACCATAGCTCCCTAGAAACTTCTGTTCGAATGAAATTACGAATGCACAATAAACACAAAACACGGACTTGCGTTCAAATTCCCCAAAGAACGTATCACATACAAAAGAGTTGGTTGTGTTCGAATGCTGAGTCGAACATTCCACAACACAAAAATATTGGATGCTACTTAAGACAAAAATGAATGCACAATGCTTCATAATGCCCATGAATTTAGACTAGAGCCTCGGTCAACATTCATACATACTACACGAGAGATAAGTATCGCTTACAAATCCTTTATGAACATAGTGAATCTAAAAATTATGTCGAACATGCCTAGGGTGTTATATTCTCCATTCCTTAAATAGGATTCGTCCTCGAATCTTAATCTAACTATATCATGTACCACATGCACTGAGTCAAGTTGTTACACTTGCAGTCGACGGATGCACAACAGTCAAGTTGTTACACCCAAACCTTTGCTCTGATATCAATCTGTAATATCCCGCCAAAGACATGATGTTATCGGCAGAAGACGGGTTGCCCCATCACCCTCAGCCTCAGAATACACACACGAATACAGAATCCACATCCTAAATTATATCATATATCATATTCACTCATATATAAACCATAACATATTCAGAAACATAAAACGATTGTGGGACACATAAACTGGGCGACGCATGTTGTTCTAGGCTCGCGGCCTAGTTGGGAGTACGGAGTAGCCCGCAGGGGACTAAACTGGAGAATAATGGAGTCGCCATCCGGTGTGAACCGGGATAAAGATTTAAGGCCGCACTCACCCCTCGCAAGAGAATACCTCAAACCATTGGATTCAGAATGGTCCCTTACTTATGCCACTTGTAATGATGTGATTTGCGCAATAATTTAATCGAATCTAGCAACATGCATAAGTACAAGGCTCATATCTAAGTTTACATATAACCTATGTCCGAATTTGCATACAACTTATTTGCATATAACCTATGTCCGAATTTGGATGCATAAAGATAAATTGAAATACGGCAAGCATACAATGTCATAAGCACATTACATTCATGGACACAGAAATGCAAACAAATGGCAGTTGCACAACCATACGTAATAAAGAGAAACAATTAGGTATATAATGCAAAGAAATAACCAAATAGGCAATTGTATATCAAAATAAACGTGCCATGATGCGATTTGAAAGATAAATAATGGAAGTGAAAGAAAAGAGATGCGACATATGCCCACATCTATATAGGACTTCAAGTGTCCGATTGAACATATCTCACATTCAATCGAATGCAATTTGTCTGGCGCGGCAAAACGTCGTGGCAATGGTAGCCCGTAGGCTTTCTATCCCTCAAAGTGGAGGACCTTTAATCCAACTTGATTTGTCCATGCGCGATGCAACATGATGCATGATTATGCAAGAAGATGATATACAAAGAAAAGCAAATAACGAATAAAAGATGTGGCGAAGTATCGTGGTAAAGGTAGACCGTAAGCTTTTTATCCCTCCAAATATAGGACCTTTAATCCAACTTACTAAGCCCATGCGCTAATAACATAATGCATATAAAAAATAAAGACAAAAATATCGGACTTTGTATACCCGATTGAACACATCTTACATTCAACCGAATATACATCATCCGGCGCGGCAAAGCATCGTGGTAAATGATTTTAAACCCCTCGAAATGGAGGACCTTTAATCCAACTTACTAAGCCCATGTGTTTTATCTCATTATTACACAAACAAATAACATGCATAAATTAAATAACGGATAATAAACAAACAAGACAAAATAAATCGAAATATGTGCCGTTTGCTCGAGTGGTACATGGAGTTGTATCCCAAGTACAGATCGCACTACCGTCCATTCGGATTCAGCTACGGAGTTTACGTCTGGGTTTCCATCCTATACACCACAAGAGGCGACACATTTTCCATTTTATTCAAGGGCCACAACACACATCATTCCACAATACTCATGCAAATAATAAACAATAAAAATACGAATGGAAATTAATGTAAAAAGTGCCCTCAGGTCTAACCTTTTACGTCGACTCTCGGACTCGCGTTACACGGTGATCGGAAGGGCTAACGCTCCGTAACTTTTCCGATTCACTGGTTTGCGTCTTTCCTCGCTGTTTTCACTGCTCAGGCTGCTGTTTTCCAATGTTTCGCTGCTGTTTTTACTGCTGTTTTTTAGTCACTGTTTTTGCTGTATAAGGCCACTATTTTTGCTGTATAAGGCCACTATTTTATACGGTTATTTAGGGGTTTTAAAGTGCAGTTTTTGTTCACTGTTTTAGGTGATTTATGGGCTGTTTGGAGGTGATTTTTCAGTGGTTATAAGGTGTAAAATAGTGCAGTTTTTCGGTGGTATAGGGGACAGATTTGGGGCGTGAAATAGAGCAATTTTTCAGTGTTTATGGGACATATTTGGGGTTGCAGTTTCGGTGTTTAGAGGGGGATTTAGGCGTGAAGTGGGTAGTGTAATGGAGGGGCTGTAACATGGATTAATGGGGGAATGTTTTGGGACAGTTTTTGGTCACTACAGGGGCTGTGATTTGTGGCTTAAATGGGTGCAGTTCAGGGGTTAAATATCGGCAATGGAGGGGCTTGGAGGGGGTGAGTGTCTCGGTAATGGAGGGAGGGGGATGAGATAATTTTCTTTGTTACTTCTTACTTGTGGTTGGCGTGAATGCTAGGGCTTTTCTTTGTTGTGTATAAGTGAATGAGAGAGGCGTGAAGCTGTGGAGTTGTTTGTAAGGCAGTGCGTGGTTTGTTAGGTTTAGGTTTTTTTCTTTATGTTTTGTTTGTGAGATTGAGCTAGGAGATGTGAAGGGTTGGAATTGGGTTTCTTTTATAGACAAAGGCTAGGGCTTCTCCTTGTTTGAAAAGGAAGGAATCAATTAGTGTCTTACAAGGAAAGTCTAATATTTGATTGGAAGACATGTCTTGGCTAGATTAAGAATATGATATATTTAATTTGTTTTGTTTAGGCATGAGATTGTTTAGTTAGGAATGTAATATATTTGATTGATTTTAATTAGGCATGATTTTATTGATATTTATTTTAATTTGGTATATGATTTTTAGATTTTATTTAATTCCTCATGTGTTAAATATGTATTTTATTAATTTGGATGTGTTTCAAGTGGGCTTGGGCGTGAATGGGCTTGGTGTGGGTGTGTGGCTTGGCTTTGGAGGTGGGCTTGTGTGTGTGGGCTAGGTGTGTGGCTTGCGGGGATTTTTGGGCTAAAGTGCTTTAAAACGGAAGTCCAACAAGCAAACCCGAAGCATAAACAAACGAATTAATTCCAACAATGTGTCAATTATTGACTCTTCCCTTCCGACGTCCTTTTCCCGCGACTTCCGCGACTTAAAAGGTAGTGTCTCCAAATGAGAATCATCATAGGGACTTACATGCAAAAATGTAGTGCCTACAGTCGCCCCCACTTTGATGGGACTTGTGCAGTGTGTGACAATGACAATCCTATCAAAGTACGTGTAATGCATTTTTACTTACCTGGCTCGCCAGCTGCCACTTGACTTGCCATGTGTTGAGTTGAGTTGATGATGTGTCGTACCTGGCATGCTAAACCCCATACCCGAGGTGTCGCAGTTGCGTCTCCATACCTAGAGTGTCGCAGTGATGTCTCCATACCCGAGTGCCGTACCTGGCGTGCTAAACCTCACACCCAATGCGTCGTTGTAATATCTCCATACCCGGAGTGCCGTACCTAACGTGCTAAACCTCATACCCAAGGCGTCACTGTAATATCTCCATACCCGGAGTGTCGCAGTGATATCTCCATACCCGAAGTGCCGCACCCGGCAAAACTGTTACTGATGTCTTCATACCCGGAGTGCCGTACCCGGCAAAACTAATACTGATGTCTCCATACCCGGAGTGCCATACCCAGCAGAACTGATGATGTATCTCCATACCCGGAGTGCCATACCCGGCAGAACTGATGTTGTATCTTCATACCCGGAGTGTCATACCCGGCAGAACTGATGATGTATCTCCATACCCGGAGTGCCATACCCGGCATAACTGATGATGTATCTCCATACCCGGAGTGACATACCCGGCAGAATTGATGATGTATCTTCATACCCGGAGTGCCATACCCGGCAGAATTGATGTTGTATCTCCATACCCTGAGTGTCATACACGGCAGAACTGATGTTGTATCTCCATACCTGGAGTGCCATACCCGGCATAACAGATGTTGTATCTCCATACCCGGAGTGTCATACCCGGCCAAACTACTTCTGATGCTGATGTTTCATTTCAACATATTGTATTGCCTCTTCTCGGGATAATGCTGATAGTTAGACATATTTTCGTCCTCAACGAATGCTTCGCGTCGAAACCTGAGAACCTTCAAAGTACTCGATACACTCAACTCCAATCGTCTGAATAGGTGATCCGAACTAGACTCCTAGTGTGTGTGTGCCAAGGCTCTTTCGCAGCTTAATCCTTAAGTAAGCCAACTCGATGATTTCATCTCAGAGAATCGGATCAGTGGGTTTAACCAACCTAGATGTCTTAATCACACTCTGTGATTACTTCGTCATACTCAACATGATATGGTTTACTTCTGTTTCCTTGTCTCTTTCTTTTCATTCTTTTTTTTTTCTCTTTTCTTTCTTTTTTTCTTTCTTTTTTTTTTTGACACACTACCCTTTAAGGTAGCATTTCTCCTCATGGTGGTCCTAATACTCGCCATGTGTAGTTTCACGCTTATCGGTTATAGGCGGTCTATTTTTCTTTTCTTTTCATCGCAGAGACTTTTTCTTTGTTTCCAACCATATCATATATCGTAGCATAAGTAAACCAGGGTGGACATCCAGGCAAACGGTCATTCACTGATCCATTATCTCTTCGACTAGTCGTCTTGCCAACTACTCAGGCTTCTACTGTTGAGATCCTTTAATCAAGTGCTCGTGAGTCTAGCCGAGATCAATCCATTCAGAGTACCGGATGAGAGCACGTCTCGCACTTATTGTTTCTAAAGTTTCTCCCTTCAGCAAACAATGTCATCACCGGACATATGCCTAGTGAAACAGTGCAATTTTTCAGTGTTTATGGGACATATTTGGGGCTGCAGTTTCGGTGTTTAGAGGGGGATTTAGGCGTGAAGTGGGTAGTGTAATGGAGGGGCTGTAACATGGATTAATTGGGGAATGTTTTGGGACAGTTTTTGGTCACTGCAAGGGCTGTGATTTGTGGCTTAAAGGGGTGCAGTTCAGGGGTTAAATATCGGCAATGGAGGGGCTTGGAGGGGGTGAGTGTCTCGGCAATGGAGGGAGGGGGGAGGAGAGAATTTTCTTTGTTACTTCTTACTTGTTGTTGGCGTGAATGCTAGGGCTTTTCTTTGTTGTGTATGCGTGAATGAGAGAGGCGTGAAGCTGTGGAGTTGTTTGTGAGGCAGTGCGTGGTTTGTTAGGTTTAGGGTTTTTTTCTTTATGTTTTGTTTGTGAGATTGAGCTAGGAGATGTGAATGTTTGGAATTGGGTTTCTTTTATAGACAAAGGCTATGGCTTCTCCTTGTTTGAAAAGGAAGGAATCAATTAGTGTCTTACAAGGAAAGTCTAATATTTGATTAGAAGCCATGTCTTGGCTAGATTAGGAATATGATATATTTAATTTGTTTTGTTTAGGCATGAGATTTGTTTAGTTAGGAATGTAATATACTTGATTTATTTTAATTAGGCATGATTTTATTTGATATTTATTTTAATTTGGTATATGATTTTTACATTTTATTTAATTCTCCATGTGTTAAATATGTATTTTATTAATTTGGATGTGTTTCAAGTGGGCTTGGGCGTGAATGGGCTTGTTGTGGGCGTGTGGCTTGGCTTTGGAGGTGGGCTTGGTGTGTGTGGGCTAGGTGTGTGGCTTGCGGGGGTTTTTGGGCTAAAGTGCTTTAAAACGGAAGTCCAACAAGCAAACCCGAAGCATAAACAAACAAATTAATTCCAACAATGTGTCAATTCTTGACTCTTCCCTTCCGACATCCGTTTCCCGCGACTTCCGTGACTTAAAAGGTAGTGTCTCCAAATGAGACTCATCATAGAGACTTACATGCAAAAATGCAGTGCCTACAATGATAACATAAATGGAGACATAAACAGAAGATTGAACTAAAACGTGTATAAAATCATAAACTGATAATGCTAACAGATAACAATAATGGGAGACATATGCTGAATCATATACTAAAAACACCTTCATAACGTATACATAATACAGAAACTAACAACAGAATCCTAATACATAAATATGAACTGAAAACTTGATTCATATTGTGAAAGTTGTTGTGTCGACTCTACACCAGGTGATGAGGTGCCAAGCCCCTAATGGGTTATATACCATCAACATCAAAGACGACCCCACCCAAGTTAACTGATGTTATAACGTCATCCTGGGAGGAATACACAAGATATCAGGAGATGAGGTGCATAAGTTTGACGAGGTTAGAGAATGAGCAGAATCTGAGAAATGGCAATCCAAATAATACATACTAGCATACTTGAGGCATCTGAAAGACGAGTCTGACAAGCCATAAACCACCATCTAGAACTTGGAAGAAATTGTTTTAAACGAATCAGATCCAGAAAAGAAGGTTCTGGTAGGAGCCCTATTATCGTCAGACGAGAAAGAAAGAATAATGGAGATGTTTCAAAGAAACAATGATGTATTCACATGGACACATAATGACATAACATGGGTAGATCTAACGGAGGCAACTCAATTCCTCAACTTGGATCCAAAGTTCTCACCAATTTATAAGAAATAGAGGTCATTCGCTCCCAAGAGAAACAAGATCATTAGCAAATAGGCAAACAAGCTCTTGGAAGTAGTGCCATAGAGTCTTAGTAATACCTCGAATGGATCTCAAAGGTAGTAGTGATGGTAAAAAAGAATAAGAAGTGGAGAGTGTGCATCAACTTCACTAATCTCAGTAAGGTTTGCCTAAAAGATAGTTATATTTTTTTCGAAGATAGACCGGTTGGTAGATGAAATCATGTGATATGAAAGAATTAGCTTTATGGATGTATACTCAGGCTACAATCAGATTCAGATAGACGAAAAAGACATAATAAATACAACCTTCATCACTGAGAGAGGGTTGTTCTGTTACAGGTGATATCGTTCGGATTAAAGAATGAATGAACAACTTTTCAGAGGCTGATCAATAAGATGTTCCAGGGTCTAATTGGGCGAACGATCGAATCATACATAAACTTCATGGTAATCAATAGAAAGGTAGCCTTTTACTATATTCGTGATGGCGATGAGTGCTTTACCGTATTTAGGAGGTATATAATGAAGCTTAACCCTCTGAAATGTGCATTTCGGGTTGTCAAATGGATAATTCTTGGGCCACATCATATGCAAGAGAGAGATCTAGGCCAGTCCAACACAGCTCATGACCATTACAGAGATCGAAGAACCACCGACCATTCGTGATGTCTAGAGTCCAATAGGGAAGATAGTAACCCTGAGCCGGTTCGTATCGAAGAAATCTGACAAATGCAAACCTTTCTTCAATAGCATCGGACAATCAAAAATACTCACCTGGAGAGAAAAGCAAAGCCGGGCCTTGAATGAAATTAAGGAATACATATGTCTCACCCATACTCGTGGCTCTTTTGGAGGGAGAAGACACATATTTGTATTTGGTCATGTCCGAAGTAGCAGTAAATACATTGTTTGTCAATGAAGAAAACATGAAGCAATAGCCCGTGTACTACACAAGTAAGATATTGCCAGACGTAGAAACTCGATACAGTATGATCGAAAAAATGGTGATGGCATTAGTGAGCGCGAAGAATAAATTACGGCACTACTTTGAGCCTCATATCATAATTGTAGTAACCAATTGCCCAGTCAAATAGATATTGTCGAAACCAGACTTGTTAATAAGACTAACTAAGTGGGCAATCGAGCTAGGTATATGTGACATCCATTATTCCCCAAAGACTTCCGGGAAAGGACTTGCCGTAGCAGACTTCCTGGTTGAAATTTAGAGCTTCGAGCCAATCGAAGAAAGCTGGTTGATGTTGCCTGATGAAGTTATCCAGTGGACCTTGCACACAGACAGGGCGACGAACACGAAATGAGCTCGAATAGGAATTGTACTTGAGTTTGATTCAAGAGTAGTCATATAATAAGCTGTTAGGCTCTCAGAAGCTCTAATGTATGGGCTAGGGTTAGCTACTAAACTTGAGGTGCAAGTACTGAAGATGAACCTTGATTCTAAGATAATATCATGACATTTAAATGGAAGATTTAAAGCAAATGACCCAGAATGTGCGAGTATGTCAGAAGAGTTAAGGAAGCATTAAAGAATTTTACAAAGGTTGAGATACAAGCCGCCAAACGGAAGTTGAACGCTAGGGCTGATGGCTTGACAAAGAAAGCAGCAGTTGAAGGATGTGGCAAAAAGAGTCGAATCTCCATCCTTGAGGTCCAGAGATTGAGATTTCAAAGTCTAGCACGTCAGAGTCTTGAAAGTTAGAAACAGAGTTTTCAGACCCTGCATCGATAGAACCTGGCTTGTCAGGACCTAGAGATGTGCGGATGATCAAGAGGGGCTTCAGCAGCTGGATTGACCCAATCATGATTACTTGGAAAATGAGACACAACCCCAGGAAAAATGAGAAGCTCAGAAGCTCATGCTGAATACATCCAGGTACTATATAAAATGAGGGGAATTATTTAATACATCATTCGATGGACCACTCTTACGATGCATTGAGGAACAAGAACAAAGAGACATGTTGGAACACGTACACGTCGGAGTATGCGGCAATCATACACGTGGAAGAAGCTTAGCACATTGAATCCTCACTGTATGATACTACTGGCAATACTTGATGAAAAACGTAAAAAAAATTTGCATGGAGCTTGAGAAGTGTCAGATGCACGCCCCTACTATACATCAGTCTTCTGAAATATTGAACTCACTAGTCATCCTCTGGCCCTTCGCTCGATGGGGATTGGATATCATCGGGAAGCTTCATGTAGCTAATGGGAAAATTATTTTATTCTAGTGGAAATAAATTACTTCACTAATTGGATGGAAGCTGAACCATACACCAATATCATTTAGACCAGCGTGATTGCTAGGGGTGTTCATAGGGTCGGGTCGACCAGCGACCCGACCTGGATCGGACCGACCCGACCCAGTAGGGCTTATGAATTTTTAAATTTAATTTTGGGTCAATTTAGACCCGACTCGAAATTTCGGATCGGGTCACAGGTTTAGGTCAGAAAACTCGGGTCTGACCCGACCCGTTGTAAATGATATTATAATTATAATATATATAGATTTAATGATATGATTTTGACAAGAAGAATGTGTGGCTGAAATGGCAAAGTGTTTACTTAATTTTTAAGAGGTCCCAGGTTCGATTCTCAACGTAACAATTCTGAAAATTTTATTTTTTCTTTCTATTTCCAAAAAGAGGAAAACAAAAAACAAAATGCTAATGTTGAGAATCGAACATGTGATCAGGTACAAATTAATCAAATAATTTATCATTTCAGTTACACACTTATATTATTAAATTTGTATCAATAATATTATATATATTATATTTAATGCATATTATTTTGACCCGACCCGACCCGTTATGACCCGACCCGCGGGGGTCACCTTATTAAATTTTGGGTTTTGGGTCGGAAGACCCGAATGACCCGACCTGATCGGGTCATAAAAAATACAAAAATCCCGACCCGACCTGTGAACACCCCTAGTGATTGCTTTCACTCGGAAGCACATAATCTGCAAATTTAGCATGCCCAAAGCACTGACAATGGAAAATGGCACTCAATTCAACAATCCCAGGGTCACTGAGTTATGTGAACAAAATGGGATCATGATCAAATTCTTGCCAGTATACTACCCACAACAAATGGGATGGCAAATGCTATAAATAAGGTACTTGTAAGCAACCTCAAACGCAACCTGGATGACAAGAAGGGCAAATGGTTGGAGGAGCTACCCAAGGTACTATGGGCACAGAGGAGCACACAGAAAGAAATAATAGGAGAAACGTCATTCTTCTTAGTGTATGGGTCTGAAGTCATGATACTAATAGAGAAAGGGCTACCCACGTTGAAGACCTTGGTCGCATAATATGAAAAAGGAGAATTAAAGGCAACTACTGAGAAATTTGGACTTACTGGAAGAAGCCATAGAATATGCACAGATTAAGAGGGTAGCATGCTAATAGAAGACCAGGTCATATTTACACAAGAAAGTGAACGTCAGAAAGTTCAAAGTAGGAGAGTGGGTACACAGGAGAATCCTAAGGGTGCAACAAGAAGAAAAGTTATGAGAGCAATAAGAAGGCCCATTCGAGATCAATGAGGACCTCGGGAAAGGAACCTACAAGCTCCTGAATATTAGAAGCAAAAAGACAGTTCCCAAAATATTGAATGCGCAAATGTGTAAAAAATACTATGTGTAAGGATGTTATACTCTTTCATAGTCTACCAATTTAAATGAAATATTTTTACTATCTGTTAGCCTGTTCTTACCCCTTTGCCTTCATCTCCGAAATAAAAAATATATGTATATTCACAATAAGATAGGTCAGACGCATGATAGAAAAATTCGTCAGTACCTAATAGACCCAAAGGGGAAAAACCTGCCAGGGTCTGACGAGAAAATAAAAGGATTAGAGAATACTCTGATATATGGCAGAAAAGCCCGTCTAAACATGGAAATCTAACACATCATACCCAAAAAGGAAAATCTGTCAAGTCTTACAAGAAAATAAAGATTTGAGAAAACTCTGATAAATGGCAGAAAAGCCCATCAGAGTATGAAAATCCAGGACGTCGGACACGAAGAGGAACAACATTTCAGGGTCTGACAAGAAAATAAAACTCAGATAAATGATAGAAAAACCCATCATAATCTGAAAATCTTGAACGTCGGGTCCAAATAGGAACAACGTGCTAGGGCCTGACGAGGAAAGAATAGTCTAAAAACTATGATCAATGGCATGATAGCCCATTGAAGCATTAAGATCCAAAAAGACGGACCCAATAGGGAATAACTGTCATTGTCTAACAAGAGAGGTAACTATATAAAGAATCCGATGAATGGTGGAATGACCCATTGATGAGCAGAAAATATATCATTATTTACCGCCCCTTTAACCTAATATTTTGTATTGTTACTTGGGTTTTATAACTGTTTTAATGTGTTTTGTGTTATTTTTTAGATAAATAAGGTTTCAGGAATAACTGATATCAAATCAGGACCAAAACAGTGAAAAACGGACAAAAAGGGAAAAATCATCATTTGGGCGTCGCGACCGCTAACTTGCGTCGGACACGTGTCAAAATCAGAGATGATTGCTATCATGCGCACTTGCTAACATGCGCATGTCATATGTCAACATCACAGTAAATCTGCTAAAATGCGCCGGATACGTGTCATCATCACATGCTGCCGACAATCATCATCGACACGCATCATTGCTGACGTCAGTGTCGCGAAGCGCATAACTTTTCTTCTTCACGACGCCGAGCCAATAATTCTACAGATAGCCATGTGTCATCATCTCTTGAAACAGCGTGCCACGGGTCAACAATCAACGGCGCATCGTGACGCGCAAGTTAGGTTTGTTTCTAGGTCCCAAGATCAAACAAGCAATGAAATACATGTGTGAATACATCAACGGAGGTAGCGGAATACTCACATCGATCGGTTGAGACGATTTGAAGACGAATGAAGCCCAAAATGCCCACTATTTTGGCGCCAACTGTGTGCAGTTCACTGCCCTCCAAATCAGATTTTTGAGCTGCGAAAATGAGCTCCAAGATTGCGTCAAACGAATCCCGCCTCATGGGTGAACCTCCCTAACACATTCGCAAGTCTCGTAAGTGTGCTAGCACTTGTGTTTTTGCATCAAAAACACACTCATTGCTCCCCTAAAGCTCACGGCAGTGAGCCGTGTTGGAGAAGAAAGAAACAGCCCCTTGGGCGTGAGAAAGAGAGGAGGAGAGATGGAGAGAAAAAATGTGTAATTGGTTGCCAAATGATTTTCCAAAAACCTTTATATATTTTCCAAGAAAATACATTAAACAATTACCAAATAATTCATCAAATAATTAAAAAATGGTAAAAGTCTCAACCAACTTCACTATTTCATCTACTTCCATCTACTATTCAATGTCACTTTATTAAAGTGACTTGATGTGTGTCAATCACTCAATCAACTCAATCACATCAATCAATCACATCACTCAAAGTGACTTTTGATTTGACGCTTGATGTGACGAATGATTTGACGCTTGATGTGACTTGCGTTGCCGCACTCGAATTCGAAATACGAATGCGCTCGCAATCACACTCGGGCTTAGGTTCGCTAATTCCTAATTAGCGAATTTTCCGTCGCGTCGTAATTTAATGATTACGCCTAGCGAATTCACTATTCACGTCGCTAACGAATTAATTCTAAATTAATTCGTTCGCCCGAATTAAAATCTAATTTTAATTCCGCGTCGAAATCTAATTTCGTTTAATATATCGAATATATTAATTTACCGATTAATTCTAAATTAATCATTCTCTCTCTTTAGACGATATTTTATCCCAGATAAAATATTTCCGTAATTAATCCTAGATTAATTTTCTCTCTCTTCTATATAATCCCAGATTATTAATGAGTGCGAGTTATGCGTCATCGGTGCATTATCGGGAAGCAACCCATGAGATCCCCGATAAGTCGGCAGTAAATACGGTCGTCGGAGTATCCGAATCACGTATGTACCAAGTACTACGTTCTACCGATTTACGAGACAAGATCGGCTTCTAGCAAAGCACGAAGTCTACCGAATTCTCCGGTCATATTCATATAAGAATATTTAAGATCTATATCAAGCGTAGTATACCAAGTATATGTATATCGATCCAGTATCGGATAGTCACGTGCTAGGGCTGGGGCTGGATAAGTGTCTGCCCCGTCCGAAGCACATGTCGGATGTCTGGTAACTAGTCTCTATAATCGGATATACATGACCTTGTCATAATATCCCGATGGCCGGCCAGCACTTAAGAGCACTAATACCGTATCCTGCGTGACATCATCTCCACTATGACTGGAGTGATACTTCCGTCTTGACATCACACCCAATACTCTACGATTCTCAATATACCCAGCATTGGAATACACAGAACCGGTTAGAGTCCTAGACGACCTCAACTAAAGTATATTGATTGTCGTAAGCATTAGCGGTGTAAGTCTCAGGTTAAGACCATACACACCTACCCTGATGTCGGACTCCCATAGACACATAGTCATAATACCAATGGGATTCCGAGGGGTCTATCCAGAGCGAAGCTGTTTCCCGTACCATCGGTGAAACACAACCTCCTATCGCACTTGCATAAGTATCCAATACTTATATATATGAGAACTATGTCGTTGTGCCCTCACAACGCGCACAAGTGCAATACTAGCCTATTCCGCATTATCGATGTCCAGTCTCGATAATACTCCGGCTAGGGATATTTAATGATTAATCCTTCGTGGACTGATACTGTCTCATATCATTCTCAATCCAGGAACTAATCATAGGGACCTCTCTTCATTTATATATCTAAGGTGATCTAATCACAAATGATGAGAGTGCAATTTCCTTGTCACATAGTTAATTTGTACAACAACACTATGATCTGTACAAATAGTGATGCTATGGGTCATATTATCCAACAATCTCCCACTTGGCACATAGCCAGTCACTCAAGTGTCGAACACCCGAACTATGTACGGTTTGCTCAAATTGCTGAGGAAAGGTTTTCGTCAGCGGATTTCCATGATTATCGTCTGACGCGATTTATACGATCACTACATCGCCACGATGTATGATCCAAACGAATCAGATGAATATAGAAGTATATATCTGGATCGTCGATGAGACCTTTAATTCTTTAGCCTTATGCTGACACCTAGCTCAGCTGCTAACAGAACTATATATAATCTAATTAGATTTATTATCGACCCAAATGGCTTCTATTGCTGCCTCAGCCGCAGCAATAATCTGCATTTGTTGTTTATTCGGCAACAGTATCTTGCTCGGAAGATTTCCAGCTCACTGTCCCGTTATTTAAACTTTATAGTACCGCAATATTTAACTGTTTGGAAACTTGCAGCAGTGATCCCAGTCACTTCAAGTTCTCCTTCTCCATAGTTTTAGACAACATCTTTAGTTCTCTAAGATACTAATAGATGTCCTTAACTTCAATCCAGTGACTATCACTTGGATTGTCCTGATTGTGACTCCATATGCTCAAAGCGTATGAGACACCATATCAAGTACATTTTAAATGTACAATTTCCCAGATAGTGTTAACGACTCCAAATCTATCCCAGTAGATCTTTATTCCTTGAATAAAGGTTGTTACTCCCCAGAATTCTACGGAGAATATCTATGAAAGCCAAGCTTTCACCAATTGCTTTATGGGAATTTCATTATCAGTGCTCTCCCACTAACCTCCTTATATACACAAGAATCATTTCGTTTTGAATCAAATCATAAACCATTATGATTATTTCAAAACGTCAGTTCCAAGAACCTTATGCTTGCTCCAATCCAAACATGGATCGAATAACCCGCAAACCTTGTTTGTCGGTTATACAAAATCGTCAGGATGTTGTAAGCATCCTCCAAGAGGTTTCCTTTTCAGGAAAGCGATTTTGATCTATAACTGACACATTTCATAAATGAAATATGCAGTATCTCAGCAAGCATTATCCAAATGGATTTACCATGGCAACAGGTAAAAGGTTGAACCGTAATCAACACAATGTTGATAACGATACATTTCCCTCAAAAGCCTAGCTTTGTAGGTTGGTATGTTGCCATCCATGTATGTCTTCATTGAAGACATTTATAGTACCAATAGGCACAATGCCTTGCGGTACAACAACTAGTATCCAAACATAGTTGTTATACATGGAATCCATTTCAGACTCATGGCACTTTGCCATAATAGGGAGTCGATACCTTGTATCACTTCCTTAAAACGTAGTCGGTTGATATACCTCCATAAGATTGACATCTTTATGAGGTGAGATCAGAAACCCATACCTCAGGTTGTTTTCTGATTCTCTCCGATCTACGCGGTTCTTGTGTATTCGAAGATTAATGGTTTAGTTTCATCTTTGATGAACTATTTATGTTCCATTACGGAATTCGTGCCTTGAACAGTATTACCTTGATTTTCATCGAGTTTTACTGTCCCCCCACTTACCACTGCATATCGGTATTCCTTTTAGGAAAATCGCATGGCGAGCAACAATCACATTGTTCTCTTGTGAGATATATAAGTATTATACTTATGGTTTTCCCTAGGATAACCTATAATTGGCACTTATCCAATTTGGGTTCTAATTTGGTATCATCCAAACGTTATGCCCGGCATACCCAAATTATTAGGAATGAGAAACCATGTTTCTTTCCTGTTCATATCCTATATGATATCTGTCAAACAGATTTATATGGAACCTTATTCTAAATAAGTTTTGCACTGTTAATATATATCTTGTTGAAGGAAATGATAGCTCAGAGCGACTAGTGATAAACCTTATCATGTCCAACAAAATTCAGTTTTCGTTCGGACACACCGTCTAACTGACGTGTCTCGGGAGGAGTCCTCATCTGAAAGAATACTATACTCTTTCATGTATGTTTGAAACTTACTGCTTAAGTATTTTCATTACGGTCTTACCGTGACGGCATAATACTATAGTCGATCTGTTTATCTACTTCGTGTCGAAACTCTAATAGTTTCCGATCTGTGTTCTTCAAAAGAAACACATAACCATAACGTGATGTTACATCCGTTAAGGTCACGAAATATTCATGTTCACATCTAGCCTAGCTAGATATGGGCCCACTAACTTCACCATGAATAGGGCTAACAGATCGGTGGCACTTACACTATTACCAAGCAAACAGTGTTTTAGGTACTTTACCTAACAAACTAGATTCGTAGACTTTATTTGAATAGTCAAATCAGTCCTAGTACTCACTCTCAAAAGTGCGGATATACGAATCTTGTTTAATTGTGTCCCAGACAACAATGCACAAATAAGTCTCTATTGATCAAATCAATTTGAGCTATTTATTTGTCATTTTATATTTTTGAGATTTTAATTATATTCAAAATATAAATTATGTTATTCACATCTAATGTGTTTATCTCAGTATCATCTTTATATAATGAAACACTTAGTGTTCTAGAAATAAAGGTTTATCCACAATGGATTAAACACTGATATAGAGATAATGTCTCTAGTCAAACTAGTTACATTATAACAGTTCCTAATTTAAGTACACACCCGAAGGGTAGTTCCTAAACTTAGGTATCTACGGTCGAAACAGCGACTTTCGTCCCGTTTCCGATTCGCATAGCAATCTCAGCTTGAAGTCAGTATTCTGCTCAAAGCAGATTCTGAACATCAATACATATATTTTATGTACCACACTAAGTATTTAAAATCTAATTTCAATACTAGTAGTGAACATAACTTTGACAATCATTTTTAAAGTAAGAGCCTTGCCCTTTCTTTAATTCCTTCGTGTCTGCCATATCCAAATGGTAGTCACTTTGGATATGTCAATTATCCTTTTCAATTTTCATTAACCTTAGGCCAAGCCTTGGGTTTTTAGAATATCGAAACAATGTGCACCTCGTGCTACATGCCCAATTGCAAACTAATAAACTTTGACTTTTCACCTCTAGAATAGTCAATTAATTCTTCAAGAATTATTTATTGCAATTTTAATACTTATTAAATCTAAACATAGATTTTTGACAAGTATATTAAATAAGCATTAAAGTCATCATCACATAAATCTTCCAAAGATTTTATGCTCTACTTATCTTGCTTAATTTTGGGCTTAGGTATAATAAGTTATTTTATCAAATAAAGTAACCTATTATTTATTTCCAATTTGAAAATTAAATCATTTAAAATATTTTATCCCAGATTATATTTTAAATATCCAACTTTTCAATTTTATCTTGATTACAATAGTCCAACTATTTAATCAACGATTAGTGGTACTATATATATTATAATGATTATAATAGTCCAACTATATAATCAAATATAATCCAAATTAATTAACCTCAATTACATTGATTACTATAATCAATTATAAAATCAACTGTAACCTGAAATTAATTAATTCAAATATATTGATTAATATAATCCAATTATATATAATCAAGTATAATACAGTCCAACTGTTTTATTAAAACAACATTAAATATTAGTCCACTAATACTTTTAATATATGACGAGTGATATTTGTTTGAGCGCGTATGGCGAGTAATTGAACGAATATTGCAAATTCAATTCTTGCCTCCCACTATTTTTTCGTCGAGCCTCTAACCCTCTGTCGAGTTCTCGGGAAACGTGTTTCCTAGTGGGCTAGGATCCCGTTAAATATCACACAATCTTGACTTTGGCAAACAAATTGTATGATAATTAACTAGGTAGATCTCTAAGATCAATTGGATCTAATCCAATTCCTAGATCCAGTAGGTGGACATCCAAGTCCGAAACATATATCTTATATATGCCTATATATCTAATATATACCCTAACCTTTTTTCCTCTGAATCAACTAGGCATTGGCTTTGGCAAAACAAACCTAATGATCCCAGTCAAGCGCGGACCCATTGACCATGGAAGCTTCGTAATCAATGTCGATGGACAAGAAGTGGTCTTGACTTTGGCCAACAAACCACAACTTGGACAAGACACCAATATGGAAAAAAGCCTCGTGATTCAAACACATCTTCGACGGACAAAGGCTTGACTTTGGCCAACAACCCATGCCAATCTAGGATCTTGAGCAAGAATCACTCAATGGAAGGAAAAGACGCATGATATTTTAATGAGGGCTTTTCGCGTGCAAATTGGCTACCAAATTCATTATCTTTGTTAAGGTCTCATCATCATACACCCTTAAACACGCATTCTAAATACATAATAAAGTGAGTATGAAAATAAATAATAATGATATGCGGATGGATACTTAACATATTGATCCTAGATCAAATCTCTCACTTTCTCACTCAAGCTAGCACTTGTACTACTTCTACCCGTTACACTACACTTCTAAAGAAACCTCATTTACATTGAGGGGAATAGGTGAGAAGAGAATACAAAGAGAATAGAGGTGATAAGGCTGGACACGCAGGTCCAATTTAATAAATCGAATTTATTACAACAATTTCCAAATTGCCCCATCCGACTAATATCCATCTGATATACATTATTCATTCATCACAACCACGTATTCACACATAAGCATGCTATCAATCAATCTAATCAAATAATTAATCTGATAATTATGTGATCATCCAATGTTCAAACAACGATTTGATTTTGGTCGAGTCAAACTCGTTTTTGCGAATAAGTACTCAAAGTACGAATTCATGAATTAAATTAAACTACATCATTAAATCCAATTTAACATGTATTTAATACTAATTCACTATTCAATTCCAAATTAAATATTACACTTTATTTAATAAACCTTTAACGACTTAAATTCCAAATTTAATCACTTCGGGTCTCAAAGCCCGATTAACGTCCAACATCAATTCAATTCAAGTCTAGTGGGCTTTAATTAATTTCTATAAGGCGTGGGCTTCGGCAACCAAAGCCCAATCAAGGAGTAACCCCATAAGCCCAGAAATCAATTTAGGCCCATTAGGCCCAATTAAACTTTAAAGGTTTATAAGTTGCATTTGGGCTTTATAGTTATGGTTTTGGGCCCAATTGGATCCAATCCATTTGGCCTAAACCCAACTTGATAAAATCAAGCCCAATAACCCCAATTACAACTTAATAAGCCCAAATCCAATTTAAAGGCCTAATTCATTAAATTTCACAAATCCAATTTCGCAATTTAATTACCTAAAGTGCATTACATGATTAATCACCCAAATCAATATTTCTAAAACACCAAATTAGTCCAATTAATCATGTTCATTATCATCATCACATGTCCAACACATAAATGAAAAAATCAAACTCATTACATGCTTCTAAGGTCTCGGCCAAGATAGGCATTTTTATCCGATTTGAATTCAATCCAATTAATTTCACAATCGACATCGAATTAATATCCCGAATGATTTCATACACATCCAATGTCCAAAAAATCAAAATTCCAAGACTAATAGGGCTTATACACATTCGGCCAACATGAAGGAATTGGGGATTTTTGTTCAATTCAAAAATTAATCCAATTAATTTCAAATTAACATTATCCAACATCATTCTAATTCATCCAATGAATCAAAATCAAAAAATTCCAAATTTCCAAAATTCTTTACATATTCGGCCAACACATATATTTTGGGGAAATTTGATCCAATCACAATTTCAACAAATTGATCCAATCAATCTTAAATTAAACATCATTTAAACATGCTCAATCAAACAATTTAACCAAATCATGCTCAAAATCAATTTACCCAATTTTAAGCCCTAAAAATTTCATGCTTGAACCTATAGCTCTTGATGCCATTGTTAGGTTTGTTTCTAGGTCCCAAGATCAAACAAGCAATGAAATACATGTGTGAATACATCAACGGAGGTAGCGGAATACTCACATCGATCGGTTGAGACGATTTGAAGACGAATGAAGCCCAAAAAGCCCACTGTTTTGGCGCCAACTGTGTGAAGTTCACTGCCCTCCAAATTAGATTTTTGAGCTGCGAAAATGAGCTCCAAGATTGCGTCAAACGAATCCCGCCTCATGGGTGAACCTCCCTAACACCTTCGCAAGTCTCGTAAGTGTGCTAGTACTTGTGTTTTTGCATCAAAAACACACTCATTGCTCCCCTAAAGCTCACGGCAGTGAGCTGTGTTGGAGAAGAAAGAAACAGCCCCTTGGGCGTGAGAAAGAGAGGAGGAGAGATGGAGAGAAAAAATGTGTAATTGGTTGCCAAATGATTTTCCAAAAACCTTTATATATTTTCCAAGAAAATACATTAAACAATTACCAAATAATTCATCAAATAATTAAAAAATGGTAAAAGTCTCAACCAACTTCACTATTTCATCTACTTCCATCTACTATTCAATGTCACTTTATTAAAGTGACTTGATGTGTGTCAATCACTCAATCAACTCAATCACATCAATCAATCACATCACTCAAAGTGACTTTTGATTTGACGCTTGATGTGACGAATGATTTGACGCTTGATGTGACTTGCGTGCCGCACTCGAATTCGAAATACGAATGCGCTCGCAATCACACTCGGGCTTAGGTTCGCTAATTCCTAATTAGCGAATTTTCCGTCGCGTCGTAATTTAATGATTACGCCTAGCGAATTCACTATTCACGTCGCTAACGAATTAATTCTAAATTAATTCGTTCGCCCGAATTAAAATCTAATTTTAATTCCGCGTCGAAATCTAATTTCGTTTAATATATCGAATATATTAATTTACCGATTAATTCTAAATTAATCATTCTCTCTCTTTAGACGATATTTTATCCCAGATAAAATATTTCCGTAATTAATCCTAGATTAATTTTCTCTCTCTTCTATATAATCCCAGATTATTAATGAGTGCGAGTTATGCGTCATCGGTGTATTATCGGGAAGCGACCCATGAGATCCCCGGATAAGTCGGCAGTAAATACGGTCGTCGGAGTATCCGAATCACGTATATACCAAGTACTACGTTCTACCGATTTACGAGACAAGATCGACTTCTAGCAAAGCACGAAGTCTACCGAATTCTCCGGTCATATTCATCTAAGAATATTTAAGATCTATATCAAGCGTAGTATACCAAGTATTATGTATATCGATCCAGTATCGGATAGTCACGTGCTAGGGCTGGGGCTGGATAAGTGTCTGCCCCGTCCGAAGCACATGTCGGATGTCTGGTAACTAGTCTCTATAATCGGATATACATGACCTTGTCATAATATCCCGATGGCCGGCCAGCACTTAAGAGCACTAATACCGTATCCTGCGTGACATCATCTCCACTATGACTGGAGTGATACTTCCGTCTTGACATCACACCCAATACTCTACGATTCTCAATATACCCAGCATTGGAATACACAGAACCGGTTAGAGTCCTAGACGACCTCAACTAAAGTATATTGATTGTCGTAAGCATTAGCGGTGTAAGTTTCAGGTTAAGACCATACACACCTACCCTGATGTCGGACTCCCATAGACACATAGTCATAATACCAATGGGATTCCGAGGGGTCTATCCAGAGCGAAGCTGTTTCCCGTACCATCGGTGAAACACAACCTCCTATCGCACTTGCATAAGTATCCAATACTTATATATATAAGAACTATGCCGTTGTGCCCTCACAACGCGCACAAGTGCAATACTAGCCTATTCCGCATTATCGATGTCCAGTCTCGATAATACTCCGGCTAGGGATATTTAATGATTAATCCTTCGTGGACTGATACTGTCTCATATCATTCTCAATCCAGGAACTAATCATAGGGACCTCTCTTCATTTATATATCTAAGGTGATCTAATCACAAATGATGAGAGTGCAATTTCCTTGTCACATAGTTAATTTGTACAACAACACTATGATCTGTACAAATAGTGACGCTATGGGTCATATTATCCAACACAAGGTTACACGTTTCGCGACGCGAGGGGCCAAGTTTTAGTTTTAAAAATTCATACCTTTCTGAAGTTCCTAATATGGGATTCAGGATTGTATCTTGTTTATTTAGTTTTAGTTATTTAATTTATGTATTTTTATTTTTTGTAGTAGTAGTAGTACTTTCCTAAGGTTATGAATAAGGATCTAAGGATTTTATTTTTATTTATTTAATTTTTGCACATTTAATTATGCACTTTTATTTTCAGTAATACTAGTAGTTTATTTTTGTTACTTTTCTTTTATCTTTAGTTTTTAAATTTCTGTTGGGAGAAGGATGAGGCTTTTATTATTATAATTTAGATTAATCTCCCTTAAATTATAATATATAAATTATCTTAAAATCAGACTTAATGGGATACCGCTTTTATGGTCGGTTGGACTTAATTAAATTGATTTTAACCTGACTAAACTGGATACCGACTTTATGATCTATTGGAATTAATTTAAAATCTGACTTAATTTGGATACCGCCTATATGGTCGGTTGGTAATGTCATGCTAAATTTATATATTATAATAAGAGAGATTTCTAAATTATAAATAGTAAAGTTAGATTAATCTCACTTAATTTACAATATGGAAATTGTAATTTAATAATGTGGATTAAAGTTGATTCTACCATAATGGCTGGTTTTATTTATGTCACATAATGTGACACCGCCTATAAGGTTGGTCTTTAGGTGACAGATGATTACCGCCTATATGGCTGATTCAACTTAATTATGTAACACTGACAATTTCTATATTATAATAAAGTGAGATTTCTAAAAGTGGATCCTATACCCCCTAGCATTTTATTTTTATTATATGGAAGTGATGACATAATATTCACATGCTTAATAATTGATTTAATCATATTATGGGTAATACTTTAGTTTGTTTATTGAATCTTAAGCTTAATGCATTTTGTTGCCTGATCACCAATAAGATTGATGTGGTAAACTTAAAATGAACTTGGAAAATAGATTTTAGGTTTTGGCCTTAGATTCAATAGCTCACGATCTCCCTTAAGGATAGATAACCCTTAAGAGATTTCCTTTCAGGATAGACATATACTTGTCGGGCGGGGGTAACCATAATTTGAACTTGAACTTAATGAATTCAGGTAACTTGTTTAACATAGATATATGATTAATTGAGTTATTTGGGTGTTTGCATCTGACCATCGGAAGAGGCTTCTGCATATTTTCGTGTTCCAGGTTAGCAAACTGATTTATTACACATATATAAAAGAATCAATTCATCTTTAGAATAATATTGTGTGGAATCACAACCCTAGATATTTGTGTCTTGTGTCTTTTGTTTATTTTCCTTAGTATTTTCTTTTGTATTTTTATTTATTTAGCAAAACCACATTCAACCAACCAATCAAGCAATCATTTCTTTTTCCCTTTAATTAAATACATGTAAATAAATAATATCAATAATTAATAACAACAATAGAAATTAAGTCCCCGTGGGATCGATATTTTTATACTACTTGAGCTATACGTGCGCTTGCGTTACGTGTGTAATCTCACCGATCAAGTTTTTGGTGCCGTTGCCGGGATTTATTTTTCCTGCATTATTAATTTTGAAGCTATCTAATTTACTTGTATATAATTTTCTTTATTTTTATCTGTAATTTTTATTTCCTTCTTTCATTTTTCAGGTGGTTGAAATGGATCTTCATTGGGTGATAAAAGAATTACGAGCTTTACGAGGTGAAGATACACCCCAAATCAGGGAGCAACAGTCCGATTTTCTGAGGCATGTTGTCCAGTCCAACAACTATCCTTGGATGTCAGAGTCATTCAACACAACATTTGCTCAATAGAATGTAATGGGGAGATGTGAGATATGTGATGGTAACCACCCGAGCATAAACCACTACTACAATTCAGAGTGGCAGAACTATCAGATACCTTTATATAATGAACCAGCATATTTCACTGAACTATATTTTCCATCTTATCCACCATCAACCTACGATCTTCAAGGACCAGAACCATCAGTGGGAAGACAGTTGATAAACAGGCTCGAGAAACAGGAAGCTGAACATAATGCAACGTTTCTGGATCATATCAAAACCTTACAGAGGCTGACAAATGAATTGAGACAAATAATCAACAACCAGAACTACATACCTTACAGAACAAATAACACTGACGAATCCTTCAAGTACCAAAGATATCATAATGACACCTTAAAAAATGAAGAGGTTGAGCAGTATCAAGAGCCAGAGGTATCAGTTTAGGAGCCCGAACCAACAGAATCCCAATTTGCTTTTTATTATTCATCAGACTCTGACGAGGAATAAGAAGCAGAGCTGTATGCACCAACAAAAATTGAGGATGAAACTCTGTATCCTCAAAATGAAGATCTTGGAGCATGCATTGCACTGATGTTTGGAGAATAGCTACCCGAACCATTCATACCAACCACATATGATAAAGGCCTACGATCAGACATATCTTTACATCCTCAGGTTGACACATATGGAGCATGCATTTCACAGATGACAGATGAAGAGCTGAATGTGGAAATTTTAAAATACATATGTGAAGAAGAGGTGGAGATAGAAGCATAATAAATGGAGGAGCAAATGTCTGATCATATTGAAGAGCTCATGCATTCAAGATAAACGTCAATGTTTTAAGGAGTACAAATTAAAGATATTGCCCAGAAGCTTGATAGAATGAAACTCTCATTCAAATTCAAGCACCATACGAGACCTCCTGATTTTCTTTCTTTCTTTTCAGGAACCACTGGAGCGACAAAATTTAAAAAGGTGGCACGAGCACTGAATGAGAAAAAATTCTTTTTGCCACTTTACCGTTGGAAGAGACCGTTCAAAAGCAACGCTCATGGGATTGTCTTTAATCGGACATCCAAAACCATGCTGAAACCTCTTTGACAGTTGGACTTCAGTCACATCTGGCTAACAGGGAGGCAACCCATGTAAAATTTTATTTTTATTTTTATATTTTTGTGCATACATGTTGTAGCATTTTTAATTTTGTGTGCTATTTTTGCAGGGAAAATTATAGATGGAGCATTTTAGGCAAAGCAAACCAGTGAAAGCGGGGTTATCACGGAATAAAGTTTGACAAAATTATAAAGATAAAAATTCAATTCATTAGAGATGGCAGAGTAAGGAATCAATTCTTGAGACGCATCTAAATGGGTATATTTTAAAGGTTCGCATTTTGCCAAAAAAAAAGAAGAAAAAAGAGAAAACAGTAAGTGTACTTGTTATTGTGTGTATTTGTGGACATTGCTATAATTAATTTCGTACAAATTGGGGACGAAGTTGTGGATATTGTGGATTAATTTGTGAAGTGTTAGTGTTAGGTTGAATTTTGTTAATTCTTAAAGATTAGGGGAGGTTCTGTCGAACTTTTAAAAAATTAGAATTGACCCCAAAAAGAATAAGAACCTCAGCGGCAGCCGAACCGAGTTTCGATGCGATAAAGTTTTTTATCGGCAGCTGTTGAGCGGCGATATGAGAAGGGGATGGGAAAAAAAGTCTCGATAATGGAAATGAGTTTTGAGATTAACCCCGGACAGTTCCCCCAGATTGACAAAATTATCACCACCAAGCACTTGCATAAGCTTTGCCAGCAGCCTCACTCTGCCTGTGTACCAGTAGTGCGTGAGTTCTACGCCAATGCTTACGAGCATCAGACGTATCAGGTGTTAGTACGAGGTCAACAGGTGACGTTCGATAATACCACTATCAATAGGTTTCATGGGTTGCTCGATATTGAGACAGATGAATATTTGGCAGCTAGGGAGAATTTAGACATGAGTCATCTCACTGAGACATTTTACATCCTCAAAGCTGCATGGGATATGAGTAGCAGTGAGGAATACTTAAAGATGAGTTCTAGGTATCTTAAGCCAGATTCCAGGGTTTGGTTTCATTTCCTTACCCGAACATTGCTGCCAGAGACCCATATTACAAATGTAACTAAAGAACGAATTATCTTGCTATACTGTCTGTTGGAGGGATATACCATTGATGTCGGTGGGCTGATATCGGCCAACATAGCTTGGGCTGCACGTTCAACACAAACTGGCCTGCTATACTGCAGCTTAATTGCATCTCTCGGCATGCGGGCCAGGCTACCCATGGACCCTATGTTGGATAATTATGACCCATAACATTACTATTTGTACAAAACATGGTGTTGTTGTACAAATTAACTATGTGACAAAGGAAATTTCTCTTTTATCATTTGTAATTGGATTACCGGGATATATAAATGATAAAAGTCCATATGATTAGTTCCGAATTAATAAGATATGAGACAGAATTAATCCACTAAGGTTTAATCATTAAAATATCCCTAGTCGTAGTATTATCGAGATATGACATCGATAATGCGGAATAGACTAGTATTGCACTTGTACGCGTTGTGGGAGCATAACGACATAGTTCTCATATATTTAAGTATTGGATACTTATGGAAGTGTGATAGGAGGTTGTATTTACCGATGGTACGGAAAAAGCTTCGCTCTGGATAGACCCCTCAGAATCTCATTGGTAGTATGACTATGTGTCTATAGGAGTCCGATTCAGGGTAGGTGTATTTGCTCTTAACCTGAGACTTACATCGCTAATACTTGCGACAATCAATATACTTTGGTTTTGGTCATTTGAGGCTTTAACAAGTTCCGTGTACGCCTCTTCTGGGTATATTGAGAATCGTAGTGTATTGGGTGTGATGTCAAGATGAAAGTATCACTTCAGTCATATGAAGATGATGATCACGTAGGATACGGAACTAATACTCTTATGTACTGCAGTCATCGGGATAATATGACTAGGCCATGCTTATCCGATTATAGAGACTAGTTACCAGAGATCCGATATATGCTTCGTACGGGCAGACACAATTCCAGCCCCAGGCCTAGCATGTGACATCCGATACTGGATTGCAATACGCAATACTACGTATACTACGCCTGATACAGATTACATATTCCTTAAAAGAATATTTCTAGAGAATTTTGTAGGCACGGTGTTTTGCTAGAAGCTAACCATGTCTTATAAATCGGTAAGAACGTGGTACTAGGTACGCACATATTTGGATACTCCGATGACCAGATTTACTGCCAACATATCCAGGGATCTCATGGGTCTCTTCCCGAAGATTCACCAATGACGTACGACTCGAACATAATTAATCTGAGATTAATTAGTAGAGAGAGAAAATTAATCTAGGATTAATTGCGGAGAGATTTTATCTGGGATAAAATACTATTTAAAGATAGAAAACGATTAATTCGGAATTAATCGATAAAATAATATATTCGATATATTATACAAAATTAGATTTCGACGCGTAATTAAAATTAGATTTTAATTCGGGTGAACGAGTTAATTTAGAATTAATTCGCTAGCAACGTGAATAGTAATTTTGTTGGGCATGTTTTTTGATTTAATTACGTCGCAACGGAAAATTCGTTAATTCGGAATTAACGAACTCGAGCCCGAAAAGTGTTTGCGGGCCCACTCGGATTTTGAATTAAAGTGGGGCCCGCACAAGTCACATCACTTAGTCTATCTCATCACCTTTTGGTTGATGGAAGTGATTGGATTTGATGGTAACTTGAAAAACACTATTTGTCATTTTGGAATGACTAATACCAAAAGTTTAGTTTTGGTATATGATAATTATTTTTTGAAATCAATTATACAACACACTTCATCTCCTCTCCTCTCTCTCACACACGGCTGTGAGCCAATTTCCTCTCTTCTCTTGGCTTGGCCGAGAGTCACACAAGGATAAGGGGAAATTTTTGTTGCAAAATTTTTCATTGCTAGCACATAAAGAGATCATTCAAATGTGATAGTAAAACTACTCCCATGAGTTTGGAACTCATTCAACAAGCTTGGAAGCTCAACATACAACAAAACAAGGGCTTGGCCGAAACTCAATAAGCAAATTTTTGTTGTCTACACATCCACTTAGCCGATCAAAGTGAGTATTTCCACCATCTTACTTTGCGTATTCACACATTTCATTGCTTAATTTGATCTTGGTTTGACCTAGAAAACCCAACAATGGTATCAGAGCGGTAATTGAGCATGAAATTGAATTTAGGGTTCTTAAACTTTAATTTGGGATTTTGTGATTTGAGCATGATTTCTTCAAATTGATGATTTGGTTGAGGTTGGATGATGTTAAATTGGATTTGTACATTGTTGGAATTGTGAAAAATTGATAGGATTAATTTTCCCCAATCTGTATGCCTTGGCCGAATATGATGGAACCCCTAGCTCTTGGTGATTTTTGAATTTTAGACAATTGGATGTGTTTAAAATGCATGGGGATATATTAGTTTGTGATTTAATTGGATTGAAATCAAAATTGATATAAAAATCACCATATTGCCGAGAGCTAAGGAAGCATGTTGGATTGATTTTGCTTCAATTTATGTTAGACATAAGTTGATTAATTAAAGCATGATTAATTATGTAAATTGGTATTTTGGAAATGTTGATTTAAATAATTAATTATGGCTAATACACTTTAATTGATTAAATTATGATATTTGGAAAATTGGAATTTAATTAGTTAGGCTTAATTTGGAATTGGGCTAATAATGTTGTATTTGGGCTTAATGGACTTGGTTGGGCCAAGTTTGGTTTATGATAATTGGTTGGATCCAATTGGGCCTAAAACCATTTCCATAAAGTCCAAATATAATATAATGGACCTTTAAATTTTTAATTGGGCCTAATGGGCCTAAATTGATTTTTGGCAAATGGTGATTCCTTATTGGGCTTTGGTTCCCAAAGTCTATGCCTTATAAATTAATTGAAAGTCCATTGGACTTTAATTAAATTGACATTGGATGTTAATTGGGCTTTGAGACCCGTTTAGATTAGATTTAGAATCTAAGTCGCAAATGCTCATTAATAAAGTGTAATTATTTAATTTGGAATTAAATAAAGAATTAATATTGAATACAAATTAAATTGGATTTAATATTATAGTTTGATATAATTCAAGAACTCGTACTTTTAGTACTTATTCTTAAACGAGTTGGACTCGCGCAAATCAAATCGTTGTTTGAACATTAGATGCTCATTAATTAAAGATTAATTAATTGGATTAGAATGATTGATAACATGCTTTGTGTGAATACATGGATGTGATGTATGAATAATGTATATCAGATGAATATTAGATGGGTGGGGGAAATTTTGGAAATTGTTGTAATAAATTTAGAATTTATTAAATTGGACCTGCGTGTCCAGCCTATTACCTTTTGACTCTTTGTATTTCTCTTCTCACCTATTCCCCTCAATGTAAATGAGGTTTCTTTAGAAGTGTTATGTAATTGGGTAGAAGTAAGATTTGTGCTAGCGGGAGAGAGAAAATGGAGAGATTTGTTCTAGGAACTGAGAAGTTATTCTATTTGATAGAGTGACATCTCGGGCCTGAGCCCGGAGTTGAGCAAATAGTAGAGAATGAGTTTTGAAAGACTCATGGTGATGATAACTTTAGTGCTCAATCATTTATGCTTGATGCAATGACACTTTAATTTCGTCATCAAAACTAAGGATTAGATCCTTATACCATGATGTTCAAATTACAGGATCTTCATAGATTTATTCTTAGATCTTATAAGTATAAATTACAAAAGAAGATATTTTGCTCACGTATGTCAGAGGGTATATCTATCGAGCACTAGGTGTCGTAGATGATTGCTGACATCGATCAGCTAGGTTAGCTGGGCATTACCTATGTGGCCGAGACTACCAAAGATTTGATCTTATAGTCTCTACCCGACTTCTGGGGAATGTTCATTATGAACCAAGAGTAAACTCTTGGAGAGTTGATGGCTATGCTCAATGAGGAAGAGCCAGAGCTTCTAAAAGGGGCAAAGGCAAAATCATCACAGTCTTCTGGGAAGACAAAGGACATATCCCAAGATGTCTGCCTAAACTGTGGAAAACGGGGTCACTGGAAGCGTGACTGCCGTATGGACAAGGCAGACGTGAAGGAAGAGAAGACGGGCAAGGCTCCGACTTCAAGTATGTTTGTCATAAACATGTTCACTATTAGTTTCAAAATTGGATTTTTGATACTAGATGTGGTACATAAATATGTACTGATGTGCAGAATCTGCTGATTAGCAGGAGACTGGCTTCAGTTGAGATTGACCTGCGAGTCGGAAACGAGACGAGAGTCACTGGTTTAAACATAGAAACCTAAGTTTAGGAACTACCCTTTGAGTATGTACTTAAATTAGGAAACTGTTATAATGTACCTAGTTTGACAAGAAACATTATTTCTATATATAAGTTTAACCCGTTGCGGGTATACCTTTATATTCTAGAACACTAAGGGTTTTATTTTATAAAGATGATATTTAGATAAACACATTAGATGTGAATAACAGTATTTATATTTTGAATATAAATGAATCTCAATAGTATAACATGACAAACAAATAGCTCAAACTGAATTAATCAGATAAGACTTATTTGTGGCATTGTTGTCTGGGACACATTAAACAAGACTCGTATATCCACACTTTTGAAGAGTGGGTACTAGAACAGATTTGATTCTAATTCAAATGATGTCTACGAATCTAGTTTAGTAGTCAAAGTGCCTAAAACACCTTTTACTTGGTAAAAGTGCAAGTGCCACCGATCTGTTAGCCCTCGTTCATAGTGACGTAAATGGACCCAAGTCTAGCTAGGCTAGAGGTGGATATGAATACTTCGTAACCTTTACGGATGTGACATCGCGTTATGGTTATGTGTTTCTTTTGAAACACAAATCGTAAACTTTTGATAAATTCAAAGAGTTTCGACACGAAGTATATAAACAAACCGGCAAGAGTATTAAAACATCACGATTGGACTGTGATGGAGATACTTAAGCAATAAGTTTCTCGATTACCTGAAAGAGTATAATATTCTTTCAATATGGACTCCTCCCGGAACACCTCAATTTGAGGGTGTGTCCGAACAAAGAAACCAAACCTTGTTGGACATAGTAAGGTTAATGATGAGTCGCTCTGAGCTACCATTTTCCTTTTATGGATATGCATTAAACAGTGCAATACTTATTTTGAATAAGGTTCCATGAAAATCTGTTTGACAGACTTCATATTTGATATGAACAGGAAAGAAATCGAGTTTTCTTATTCCTGAAGATTTGGGAATGCTAGGCGTATGTTTAGATGATACCAAACTAGAACCCAAATCGGATAAGTGCCTAATTTGTAGGTTATCCTAGGGTAACGAAAGTATAGTACTTATACAACTCACAAGAGAACAATGTAATTGTTGCTCGCCATGCGGTTTTCCTAAGAGGAATACCTATATGCTGTGGTAAGTGGGAGGAAAGTAAAACTCGATGAAAATCGGAGTAATACTGTTCCAGGCACCGATTCCTTAACGGAACACAAACAGTTCATCAGGGATGAAATTGTACCAATAATCTTCAAATACACAAGAACCGCGCAAGTCGGAGAGAGTCAGAAAACAACCTGGGAGGTATGGGTTTCTGATCTCACCTCGCAAAGATGTCAATCTTATTGAGGAACATGAACCAGCTACGTATGAGGATGTGATACAAGGTATCGACTACTTATTATGGCAAAATTCCATGATTTCCGAAATGGATTTCATGTATACCAACCAAGTTTAGACACTGGTTGATGTACCGGAAGGCATTGTACCTATTGGCACTATATGAGTCTTCAAAGAAGACAAACATGGATGGAAACATACAAACGTACAAAGTTAGGCTTGTAGCGAAAAGGTATCGTTATCAACATTGTGTCGATTACGACGAAACCTTTTACTCGTTGCCATGGTTAAATCCATTTGGATAATGCTTGCTAATGCTACATGTTTCAATTATGAAATATGGTAGCTGGACGTCAAAATCGCTTTCCTTAAACGGAAACCTTTTGGAGGATGTTTACAACATCCTGACGGTTTTGTTGTACCAAAACAAGCAAACAAGGTTTGCAAGTTAAATCGATCCATTTATAGATTGAAGTAAACATTGCGTTCTTGGAACTATCGTTTTGATGTAATCATAATGGTATATGATTTAATTCAAAATGAAAATGATTCTTGTGTATATAAGGAGGTTAGTGGGAGCGCACTGACAGTGATTGTCCTAAATAATGATGATATATCATTTCTTGGAAATGATATTCCCATAATACAATCGGTGAAAGCTTGGCTTTCATGAAAATTCTTCATAGACTACTTGGGAGAGAATACATTTATTCTAGGAATAAGGATCTACTGGGATAGATCTAAAATTTGTTGGCACTCTCCGAGAACTCGTACATTGAAATATATGTACGCGACCTGGTGTCTCATATGCTTTGAGCATATGGAGTCACAATCAGGCCAATACCAAGTGATAATCACTATATTGATGTTAAGAACATCCTTCAGTATCTTAGACGAACTAAGGATGCTTTCTTAAGCTATGGAGAATGAGAACTTGAAGTGACTGGGTTCACCGTTGCAAGTTTCCTAACCGATAAAAACGACTATAAGTCGTAATAAGGGTACTATAAAGTTTCAATATCGGAACAGTGAGCTGAAATCTTCCAAGCAAGATACTATTGATGAATAAACAATAAAAGCGGAACATTGATGCAGCTGAGGCAGCAATAGAAGCGATTTGGATCTATAATATTCCTAATTAGATTAGGAGTAGTTCTGTTAGCAGCTGAGCTAGGCTACAGCACAGGCTAAAGAATTAATGGTCTCATCAACGATCCAAATATATACTTCAATTATTTCATTTGATTCATCGGATCATACATCGTGGCGATGTGATGATCGAATAAATCGCATTAGATGATAACATTACTAATCTGCTGATGAAAGCAGTTTCTTAGTAGAAATTTGAGCGACCCGTACATAGTTCAGGTGTAGGACACTTGATTGATTGGCTATAGGCCAAGTGGGAGATTGTTGGACAATTATGACCCATAGCATCACTATTTTTACAAAACATGGTGTTGTTGTACAAATTAACTATGTGACAAACGAAATTTCTCTTTTATCATTTGTAATTGGATTACCGGGATATATAAATGATAAAAGTCCATATGATTAGTTCCGGATTAATAAGACATGAGACAGTATTAATCCAGTAAGGTTTAATCATTAAAATATCCATAGTCATAGTATTATCGAGATAGGACATCGATAATGTGGAATAGACTAGTATTGCACTTGTGCGCGTTGTGAGAGCATAACGGCATAGTTCTCATATATTTAAGTATTGGATACTTATGCAAGTGTGACAGGAGGTTGTGTTTACCGATAGTACGGAAACAGCTTCGCTCTGGATAGACCCATCGGAATCCCATTGGTAGTATGACTATGTGTCTATGGGAGTCCGATTCAGGGTAGGTGTATTTGGTCTTAACCTGAGACTTACATCGCTAATACTTGCGACAATCAATATACTTTGGTTTTAGTCGTCTGAGGTTTTAACAGATTCCGTGTACGCCTCTTCTGGGTATATTGAGAATCGTAGTGTATTGGGTGTGATGTCAAGATGGAAGTATCACTTCAGTCATATGAAGATGATGATCACATAGGATACGGAACTAGTACTCTTATGTACTGCAGTCATCAGGATAATATGACTAGGTCATGCTTATATGATTATAGAGACTAGTTACCAGAGATCCGATATATGCTTCGTACGGGGCAGACACAATTCCAGCCTTAGGCCTAGCATGTGACATCTGATATTGGATCGCAATATGCAATACTACATATACTACGCCTGATACAGATTACATATTCCTTAAAAGAATATTTCTGGAGAATTGGGTAGGCACGGTGCTTTGCTAAAAGCCAACCATGTCTTGTAAATCGGTAAGAACGTGGTACTAGGTAAGCACGTATTCGGATACTCCGATGACCGGATTTACTGCCAATATATCCAGGGATCTCATGGGTCGCTCCCCGAAGATTCACCGATGACGTATGACTCGAACATAACTAATCTGAGATTAATTAGTAGAGAGAGAAAATTAATCTAGGATTAATTTAGGAGAGATTTTATCTGGGATAAAATACTATTTAAATAGAGAACGATTAATTCGGAATTAATCGATAAAATAATATATTCGATATATTATACGAAATTAGATTTCGACGCGGAATTAAAATTAGATTTTAATTCAGGCGAACGAGTTAATTTAGAATTAATTCACCAGCGATGTGAATAGTAATTTTGCTACTCATAATTATTTAATTAAATTTGATTTAATTACGTCGCAACGGAAAATTCGTTAATTCGGAATTAACGAACTCGAGCCCGGAAAGTGTTTGCGGGCCCACTCGGATTTTGAATTAAAGTGGGGCCCGCACAAGTCACATCACCTAGTCTATCTCATCACATTTTGGTTGATGGAAGTAGTTGGATTTGATGGTAACTTGAAAAACACTCTTTGTCATTTTGGAATGACTAATACCAAAAGTTTGGTTTTGGTATATGATAATTTTTTTTGAAATCAATTATACAACACACTTCATCTCCTCTCCTCTCTCTCACACACGCCTTTGAGCCAATTTCCTCTCTTCTCTTGGCTTGGCCGAGAGTCACACAAGGATAAGGGGAAATTTTTGTTGTAAAATTTTCCATTACTAACACATAAAGAGATCATTCAAAGGTGATAGGGAAACTACTCCCATGAGTTTGGAACTCATTCAACAAGCTTGGAAGCTCAACATACAACAAAACAATGGCTTGGTCGAAACTCAAGGAGCAAATTTTTGTTGTCTACACATCCACTTAGCCGATCAAAGTGAGTATTTCTGCCATCTTACTTTGCGTATTCACACATTTCATTGCTTAATTGATCTTGGTTTGACCTAGAAAACCCAACACCCTAAGGAAGAGATGATGCAGCCCACCACTGCATTAACTACTCCCATTATCCAGCAACTTCATGCAGATAGGCATACGCATGCCGGATCATCCTCATCAGCACATGTACCACCACAACAACCTCAATCAGCATGAAGACTATCACGATCCCGTTCTTTGACACAGCGCGTAGCACGATTGGAATCTCGTATTGACTTCATCGTTCAAGATAGCTTGGTTACGAGACAGTTGCTTCAACAAATTGCTCGCCATCTCAACATGAACGATGAGTAGATTCCAGTATTTTCTGATCTGCCAGAGGACGGTAGCGACGACGATGAGGTTGAGGACTGAAAACTCACGGTAACATTATTTTTTTTATCTTTATTTTGCTTTGTAACGCATTGGGGACAATGATAGGTTTAGGTTTGGGGGTGGGGTGGGGGTTGTTCATGTTTAGTGTTTTCTCCATCAAATTTTTTCTTTCCTGCATGTTTTTATTCTCTGCATGTTTTCTATGTTTTATTTTTTGCATGCGGTATTTTCAAAAAAAATAATAAATAATAAAAAAAAATTATATATAGTCCAATGATAAGATTGTTTGTCTTAGTAAAACGTTCTAGGAAAAGATAAATGTTAATTTCACTTTTATCCTATACTTTGAACCTAATATCTAGGTCAGAATTATATGCAATTAAAAAAATAGTTCTGTAGCAGTTAGATAATAAGGAATTGACAAAGTGACTAGTTAAAATAATCGATGGTTGATGAATGAATATTTGCCTGAATATCTGTTTTTATCTACAATTATTTATGATATGCGATATGATTGAAAAAAGATTAAAAAGTTCTTACTTAGTAACCGGGCGTCATACCTATGTAAGCAGTGACTGTTCACGTCAAACGGTAGAACTTTTAACATCTGAAATCCGAGTGATTAAATCCGTCTGGATGTTTTAACACCTAGTGCCCCAAAGCCAACTGGTTTGGGAGTCACTGGCCCAAAGCTCGTTACATGGATTACAGATATTGCAAAAAAAAAGTACAAAAAAATTCATATACCTCACTTTGCGCATATTGTAGTAGACAAAATAATTTTAGATAGTCAGGTTGGTTTGACCCATTAACTACTGAGAATTGAGACAAACTCACCTACTTGATAACTTAGAATCGATGCTGTTTGTAGAACTATTCACACACACACTCGGAGTCTGATTTAGATACTTTGTTCAAATGAAAAGATTTTAGTTGTAGTTTGCATTTTGAAGGTTCCTTTGACTTTGTTGCTAGACATTCTCTGAGGACATTGTATATATAAATATTATTTTCATTTATTTTATTTTATTTCTTTCTTTTCTTTTGATTTTTTTTTTGCTTTTGTGTGCATTTGACGTTTGTGAGTATCGTCACTGTAAACCATCACGAGACTATAACTCATCCATTAGGGACAACTAGGGGTTTAAAGGCTTGTTGCATATGCTAAATGCAATCGTGATCCCTACGAAATTGGCTTAGTTTAATTTTATTTTTAAAGTTGTTTATTTTGTTGTTTTGCTCGAGGACTAGCAAAATGTTAAGTTTGAGGGTGTGATGAGCGGAAAATATATCACTATTTACCGTCTCATTAACCTAATATTTTGTTTCTCGGGTTTTATGAATATTTTAATGTGTTTTGTGTTATTTTGTAGATAAATAAGGTTTCAGGAATCACTGGATCTAATCATGGCTAAAACAGTGAAAAACGGACAAAAAGGGCAAAATCATCATTTGGGCGTCGCGACCGCTAATTTGCACCGGACACGTGTCAAAATTAGATAAGCTTGTTATCATGCGCACTTGCTAACATGCGTCTGCCATATGTCAATATCACATCAAATCTGCTAAAATGTGCCGGACACGTGTCTTCATCACATGCTACCGACAATTATCATCGATACGCGTCATTGCTGATGTCAGCGTCGTGACGCGCACAAATTTTCTTCTTCGCGACGCCGAGCCAATAATTCTGTAGACAGCCACATGTCATCATCTCCGGTCATGTCAACAATCAACGGCGCGTCACGACGCATAAGGTTACACGCGTCGCGACGCGAGGGGCCAAGTTTTGTCTATAAATTGAGGCCGATTTCATTTCAAAAATTCATACCTTCCTGAAGTTCCTAATAGGGAATTAAGGATTGTAACTTGTTTGTTTAGTTTTAGTTATTTAATTTATGTATTTTTTATTTTTAGTAGTAGTAGTAGTACTGTCCTAAGGTTGTGAATAAGGATCTAAGGATTTTATTTTTATTTATTTTATTTTTGCACTTCTAATTATGCACTTTTATTTTCAGTAATAGTAGTGGTTTATTTTATTTACTTTTCTTTTATGTTTAGTAGTTAAATTTCTGCTGGGAGAATGGTGAAGCTTTTATTTTATAATTTAGATTAATCTCCCTTAAATTATAATATATAATTTATCTTAAAATCGAACTTAATGGGATACCGCTTTTATGGTCGGTTTGAATTAATTAAATTGATTTTAACATGACTAAACTGGATACCGCCTTTATGATTTGTTGGAATTAATTCAAAATCTGACTTAATTTGGATACCGCCTATATGGTCGGTTGGTAATGTCATGCTAAATTTATATATTATAATAAGAGAGATTTCTAAATTAGAAATAGCAAAGGTAGATTAATGTCACTTAATTTATAATATGGAAATTGTAATTTAATAATATGGATTAAAGTTGATTCCACCATAATGGCTGGTTTTATTTATGTAACATAATGTGACACCGTCTATAAGGTTGGTCTTTAGGTGACAGATGATTACCGCATATATGGTAGGTTTATGGATAACATGCGTACTTGCTAACATGTGTCTGCCACATGTCAATATCACATCAAATCTGCTAAAATGCGCCGGACACGTGTCTTCATCACATGCTGCCGACAATCATCATTGACACGCATCATTGCTGACGTCAGTGTCGCGATGCGCATAACTTTTCTTCTTCACGACGCCGAGCCAATAATTCTACAGATAGCCACGTGTCATCATCTCTGGAAACAGCGTGCCACGGGTCAACAATCAACGGCGCATCGCGACGCGCAAGGTTACACGCTTCACGACGTGAGGGGCCAAGTTTTAGTTTTAAAAATTCATACCTTCCTGAAGTTCCTAATAGGGGATTCCGGATTGTATCTTGTTTATTTAGTTTTAGTTATTTAATTTATGTATTTTTATTTTTTGTAGTAGTAGTAGTATAGTACTTTCCTAAGGTTATGAATAAGGATCTAAGGATTTTATTTTTATTTATTTAATTTTTGCACATTTAATTATGCACTTTTATTTTCAGTAATACTAGTAGTTTATTTTAGTTACTTTTCTTTTATGTTTAGTAGTTAAATTTATGTTGGGAGAAGGGTGAGACTTTTATTATTATAATTTAGATTAATCTCCCTTAAATTATAATATATAAATTATCTTAAAATCGGACTTAATAAGATACCGCTTTTATGGTCGGTTGGACTTAATTAAATTGATTTTAACCTGACTAAACTGTATACCGACTTTATGATTTATTGGAATAAATTTAAAATCTGACTTAATTTGGATACCGCCTATATGGTCGGTTGGTAATGTCATGCTAAATTTATATATTATAATAAGAGAGATTTCTAAATTATAAATAGTAAAGTTAGATTAATCTCACTTAATTTATAATGTGGAAATTGTAATTTAATAATATGGATTAAAGTTGATTCCACCATAATGGCTGGTTTTATTTATGTAACATAATGTGACACCGCCTATAAGGTTGGTCTTTAGGTGACAGATGATTACCGCATATATGGCTGATTCAACTTAATTAGGTAACACTGACAATTTCTATATTATAATAAAGTGAGATTTCTAAAAGTGGATCTTATAACCCCTAGCATTTTATTTTTATTATATGGAAGTGATGACATAATATTCACATGCTTAATAATTGATTTAATCATATTATGGGTAATACTTTAGTTTGTTTATTGAATCTTAAGCTTAATGCATTTTGTTGTCTGATCACCAATAAGATTGATGTGGTAAACTTAAAATGAACTTGGAAAATAGATTTTAGGTTTTGGCCTTAGATTCAATAGCTCACGATCTCCCTTAAGGATATATAACCCTTAAGAGATTTCCTTTCAGGATAGACATATACTTGTCGGGCGGGGGTAATCATAATTTGAACTTGAACTTAATGAATTCAGGTAACTTGGTTAACATAGATATATGATTAATTGAGTTATTTGGTGTTTGCATCTGACCATCGGAAGAGGCTTCTGCATATTTTCGTGTTCCATGTTAGCAAACTGATTTATTACACATATATAAAAGAATCAATTCATCTTTAGAATAATATTGTGTGGAATCACAACCCTAGATATTTGTGTCTTGTGTCTTTTGTTTATTTTCCTTAGTATTTTCTTTTCTATTTTTAATTATTTATTTATTTAGCAAAACCACATTCAACCAAACAATCAAGCAATCATTCTCTTCTCCCTTAAATTAGATACATGTAATTAATAACAACTGTAGAAATTAAGTCCTCGTGGGATCAATATTTTTATACTACTTGAGCGATATTTGCGCTTGCGTTACGTGTGTGATTTCACCGATCACCCATCAGCCTATAAAGTTAGAACTTAATAAGTAAAGGTCTGAGAAAAAGAAATAACCAAAATACACAAGTACTAAATACAACTAAAATTCATAATTCATCATGAAAATAAATATTATATTATTCAACTATATTAAGATACAAATATAAGTCTTTACAAAACACAAGGACACATCTTTCAATACCCAAAAATAAAAAATAGGGAGGTTCATCTTCGTTTCATGAGAACCTAGCGTTAGGCCTTCTCAAAGGAAACTTGGCTCCAGAATCTCTTATTCGAAATCTATTTGGCAATATCTCATTAGTAATGGCACGAGCCTTTCCTATCCAAGAGTCGATGGTAGATCGATGTTTTATCTGACGAGTCATAGCCTCTGCCCCGTAATCCCAACAGCTCCAAGAATATCAACTCTTACCACTTCCCCCAAGACCCCGATCAAACTCAGAATAAGAGCTGGCCTTCTCAAATGATATATAATTTAAAACATTATGTGCAACACCAAGGGAAATAAACCTCTCGAAAGCTGCATAGTAGTCATGACGGAATGAAGTTTCCTCAGCAAGTTCAGAAGGGTAAAACCTCGCATGCCAGGAGATGTCGAGATCTGAGGTTGACTCTAAAATGAAAGAAACAAAGCCTTTGGTGAATTTAGGCCACCAACGTCGACCATGGCCTTCGATACGAGGATGGCCCAGCCCACCAGTCTCATGAGGCCGATGACCCACCTAATTCATGTACACTAACACCCTACTACTGATGACTACTTTTATGCATGAGTGTCCCGATCCTGTAGCAGAATATGCTCGAAATTACTCGCGATTGTGTATGGCAACCTCTTAAGAGATCTGATTGTGGATCTTTGACAGGATTATGACCTGCCGAAGAAATGGTTGCGCCCTCTGAAGAAGGGACGAAGATTGGCAAAACATCTAAAGGGACTTCATAATAGGGGCTGTCAGATCCAATGGAACATAAGGAGCCTAGAGCTGCAGAGGAGCAAAACCCCCTGAAAATGGCTGGCCTGAGGCAGCATCAACCTCATTGCCAGCCAGAGTAGGAATATCAGAAGGTGAGGATACTGCAGATAGGCCAGTGGAAGATTCTCATCGCTCTAAAAGTGAGTGGCAGCTTTAGAAGGCTTCATAGCACCTTGAAGGGCGAGAATTCCCTCAGGCTCATCATCGTTGTCATCCAAAATTTGATTTGGAGGCCTAAACGCTTGATATAGTAGTCTGGATCATAGTTCTGGTCCACAACACCAGCAGCCAAGTCAAAATCATCAAGACCTCCTGATAGGCTCTGACCGCATGGTCATTACCATAGTCCTCCCAGCCAAGTCGATAGCACTTATTGTTGGACAATTATGACCCATAGAGTCACTATTTGTACAGATCACATAGTCATATGGAGATGATATGTGATCACATAGTCATAGCCCGGTTAAAGCCCGGTAAAGCCTCGATCACACTACGATTCTTTAACCGGTTTCTGTGTATGCCTCTTCTGGGTATATCGAGAATCGTAGTGTGTTGGGTGTGATGTCAAGACGGAAGTGTCACTCCGGTCATATGGAGATGATGATCGCGTAGGGATACAAAACTGGTTCTCTAAAAAGGTTGCAACCGTCGGGATAATATGACTTGGTCATGATTATCCGATAATAAAGAGACTTGTTGCTCGTCATCCGATATATGCTTCGTACATGGCAGACACTGTACCAGCCACAGGCCTTGCATGTGATCATCCGATACTGGATCGAAATACGCAATATTACGTATACTACGCCTGATATAGATCATTTTATTCCTGTAAGGATATTTCTGGAGAATTGGGAAGGCATGACGCTTTGCTAGAAGCCAACTTTGTCTTGTAAATCGGTACAAACGTAGTACTAGGTACTTACGTGTTCGGATAGTCCGACGACCTTATTTACTGCCAACATATCTGGGGATCTCATGGGTCGCTTCCCGAAGATTCACCGATGACGTATGACTCGCACTTTTATTAATCTGAGATTAATTTGATGAGAGAGAAAATTAATCTGGGATTAATTGAGGAGATATTTTATCTGGGATAAAATATCAATTAAAGAGAGATAACGATTAATTTAGAATTAATCGATTAATTAATATATTCGATATATTAAACGAAATTGGATTTCGACGCGGAATTAAAATTAGATTTTAATTCGGGCGAACGAATTCATTTAGAATTAATTCGTTAGCGACGTGAATAGTGACTTCGCTAGGCGTAATCATTTAATTACGTCGCAATAAAAAATTCATTAATTTGGAATTAGCGAACCTGAGCCCGGGATTGTTTGCGAGCGCATTCACATTTCGAAATCGAGTGCGGCACGCAAGTCACATCAAGCGTCAAATCGCAAGTCACATCAAACGTCAAATCATTTGTCACTTGATTGATGTGACAACTAGTCACTTTGAGTGATGGTAGTTGTTTGGTTAGTGAATGAGTGTGGAACACTCAAGGTTGGTGGAAAGCTTTTTGAAAGCTTAATAAGATATTTACTATATTTTAATATATGGTATATATGTCTTTGATTTTAGAAATCATAACACAACCAACACTCCTCTCTTCATCTCACGCCCTTGGGGCTGTATTTTTTTTTTCTGGTTTTGGCAGTGAACTGCCGAGAGACAAAGAGAAAAATGGGAAGCAAAAATTCACGATTTTATGGTAAAATCGGGAGTGCTAGCACAATACGAAGTCATGCGAATGTGATAGGGAAGTCCACCCATGAGCTTGGAATCGTTTGACGAAGCTTGGAGCTCAAAACTTGAAGATTGTCGAGCACACCATGGAGGAAAAACAGACACTGCCGAGCAGTCCAGTGGGTAAAAAAACAGAATTTTATTGCCTCCCGCGTCGCTCAACCGATCGATGTGAGTATTCTGCAACTCCCTCGTTGTATTCGCACTTATTTTCAATGCTTGAAATGATCTTAGGATGCTTAGTATTTTCCAACAATGGTATCAAGAGCAAGGTTAAGCATGAAATTGATTAGGGCTTAAAATTTGGGTAAAAATGTGTTTGAGCATGATTTATGAAATTGGATGAATGAATATGTTTAAATGTGATTTAATTGAGGATTGATTAGATCAATTTGAAGAAATTGTGATTGGATCATTTTTCCCCAAATTTTTGTGTTGGCCGAATGGTACATGATACCCTATTTGTCTTGGTTTTTTGATTTTGATTCATTGGATGAGTTGGAAATCAATTGGGAATATTGATTTAATGTTGAATTTGATTCAATTGGATTGGATTTACAATTTGGCATAAAAAAAAAACCCCTAAAGCCGAGAGTTATAGCATGTGATTTGGGTTTGATTTTTGATGAAATGTGTTGGACATGTTTTGTTGTAAATGAGCATGATTAATTAGGCTAATTGATATTTTAGAAATGTTAATTGGGTAATTAATTGTGTAATATACTTTATGTAATTAAATTAGGAATTTGGAATTTTTCTAATTTAATTATGTTGGGCCTTAAAATTGGATTTGGGCTTGTTATGTTGTTATTGGGCTTATTGGGCTTGGTTGTATCAAGTTGGGTTTAGGCAAAATTGGTTGGATCCAATTGGGCCCAAAACCGCTTCCATAAAGCTTAAATGCGACTAATGAACCTTTAAAGTTTAATTGGGCCTAATGAGCCTAAATTGATTTATGGGCTTATTGGGTAACTCCCGGATTGGACTTTGGTTATTGGGTTCGACCCGAGTTGACCAAAAGTCCACGCCTTAAGAAATTAATTAAAAGCCCATTGCACTTTAATTAAATTGACGTTGGACGTTAATCGGGCTTTGAGACCCGAAACGATTAAATTTGGAATTTAAGTCATAAAAGTTCATTAATAAAGTGTAGTATTTAATTTGGAATTAAATAAATGGATTAGTATTAAATACATATTAAATTGGATTTAATGTTGTAGTTTAATTTAATTCAAGAATTCGTACTTTAAGTACTTATTCGCAAAATGAGTTTGACTCGTGCAAAATCAAATCGTTGTTTGAACATTGGATGGTCACTAATTATCAGATTAATTAATTTGATTAGATTGATTGATAACATGCTTGTGTGAATACATGGTTGCGATGCATGAATAATGTATATCAGATGGATATTAGATGGGTGGGATAATTTTACAAATTGTTGTAATAAATTTGGAATTTATTAATTGGACCTGCGTGTCCAGCCTTATTACCTCCTTATTCTTTGTATTCTCTACTCACCTATTCCCCTCAATGTAAATGAGGTTCTTTTAGAAGTGTAGTGTAACGGGTAGAAACAAATACTTGTGCTAGCGGGAGAGAGAAAGGGAGAGATTTGATCTAGGATCATTTTGTAAAGTATCCATCCGCATATCATTATTATTTATTTATACATGCTTTATTATGTGTTTAGAATGCATGTTTAAGGGTGTATGATGATGAGACCGTAACAAAGATAATAAATTGGTTGCCAATTTGCACGCAAAAAACCCACACAAATATTAAGCGTTTTTCCTTCCATTAAGTGATTCTTACTCAAGATCCGAGACTGGCATTGGCTTGTTGGCCAAAGTCAAGGCCTTTGTGTAGGCATTGCATTTCCGCATGTGAAACCCGATGATGAGTCTCAGTTGGAGGCATACCTTTTTAGTTAAGGATATTGCGGGAAACGGGGGTCGGAAGGGGAAATTCAGAACAAGTACGTCATCAGGTTCATTTCGCAAGTTCACTGTCTTCGTTAGTGCTGCGTTCGTTACTTCGTTCGAACGTCAGGCAGATTGCAGGCGTTCGTGTAGCGTTCGAATGGGCGTTCGAACGGAGTCGGTATTTCTGGTTTTGCTGCTAGCCTCGCACCCCAGCCCAATTAGCACCCCAAAGCCCATAAAACACATCCCAATAATAAAAACACATGGGAAATTAAATTAAATAATTAATTAAGTCATATACCAAATTAAATAAAACAAATAAAATCTAAGTAATCACCTACCAAAATAATAAAAATACTTACACAAATTAAAGAAATTGCATGTGTCTAATAAAGATAAATCAAATATATTATATACTAAACTTAACAAATATCATGCCTAATTAAAATCAATCATAACAAATTAAATATTTTGTATTCCTAATTTAACCAAATTTGTCCCCCCTCAATCTTTGACTTTCCTTGCTCAACACAAAATCAAATCCCTTCCTTGTGAGACAAGGAGTAGCCCTAACCTTTCTCTATATAAACAACCCCTAACCAATACATGCAGACCTCTAGCTCATACACAAGACTTACACGGAAAATCACAACACCAATAACCCTAGCCACTCACAGCAATAACAAGACGCACAAACAAAACTCTTCTCTTCATCTCTCATTCTTTGGCCGAGAATACCACTATCCTCCATCCCCTCCATTGCCGAATTTTGACAGCCATTACAACCACCAATACAGCCCCTAACCACCACTAAAAACCACCTCCATAAACTCCCCACACATCACCGAAAATACACCCCCAAAACAGCAGTCAAATCCTCTTAAAACAGTCCTTAAAATCCTCAAAACAGTAACATAAAAACTGCATTCATAATCCTTAAAATAATCACACAAGACTACACTAAAAACCCACAAAAAACACACGGAGTAGTTCGTTGAAATGTCAAAACATGTGACCTGAATAGTGAGCAGCAAAACAGAGGCCGAACAGCAGCGGAACGGAGACCGAACAGCAAGCAAAACAGCAAAACAGTGAGCTAGGACGCTAAACCAGTGAACCAGAGAAGTTGAGGAGCCTTACCCTTCCGACGTCCGTGAAACGCAAGCCTGAAAGTTGGCAAAAAGGTTAGACCTGAGGGTATATTCCACACTCGTTTTCTGTTTTATTTGTATTATTTATTGAGTTTTGCTTGCATGATTGTTATGTTGAAATGCATGTTGTGGCCCTTGAGTAGATAAATATGCATGAATTATGAGATGTTGTATGTTGTGGCTTTGGAATAAAATGAGAGATGTGTCAACACTCGCGGTATATCGGATGGAAACCCGGACATAAATTTCATAGCCGATTCCGAATGGACGGTAGTATGATATGTACTCGGGATACAACTCCACGTACCACTTGAGTAAACGGCACCCTCTTTTGTGTTGTGTTGCTTTGATTTATTTATTTTTCGTCACTTGAATTCTGCATGTTGATTATTTATGCATGATTCAATCGAGCGCATGGGCTTAGTAAGTGCGATGAAAGGTCCCCTATTTGAAGGGGTTAAAACCCTTTACCACGATGCTTTGCCGCGCCGGTTGATGTGTGTTCGGTTGAATGCAAGATACGTTCAATCGGGCATACTAAGTTTGGTATTATTATTTCTTTATTCTTTGTATGCATGATTCAATCGAGCGCATGGGCTTAGTAAGTGCGATGAAAGGTCCCCTATTTGAAGGGGTTAAAACCCTTTACCACGATGCTTTGCCGCGCCGGTTGATGTGTGTTCGGTTGAATGCAAGATACGTTCAATCGGGCATACTAAGTTTGGTATTATTGTTTCTTTATTCTTTGTATGCATGATTCAATCGAGCGCATGGGCTTAGTAAGTGCGATGAAAGGTCCCCTATTTGAAGGGGTTAAAACCCTTTACCACACGATGCTTTGCCACGCCGGTTGATGTGTGTTCGGTTGAATGCAAGATACGTTCAATCGGGCATACTAAGTTTGGTATTATTGTTTCTTTATTCTTTGTATGCATGATTCAATCGAGCGCATGGGCTTAGTAAGTGCGATGAAAGGTCCCCTATTTGAAGGGGTTAAAACCCTTTACCACGATGCTTTGCTGCGCCGGTTGATGTGTGTTCGGTTGAATGCAAGATACGTTCAATCGGGCATACTAAGTTTGATGTTATTGTTTCTTTATTCTTTGTATGCACGATGCGATCGAGCGCATGGGTTTAGTAAGTCGGATTAAAGGTCCCCTACTTGGAGGGGTTAAAATCCTTTACCACGATGCTTCGCCGCGCCGGTTGGTGTATATCCGTTTGGGTGTGAGATGAGTTCAATCGGATACGTGAGGTCCCACATTGTGGATTTTTTCACCTATGAATGTACTGCATGCATCAGGTCTGGTTCCGTTTGAACGCGTTCTCGAACGCTACACGAACGTGAACCTTCTGTTTACCGTTCGAACGCATTTACAAACGCTACGCGAACGCGCACGCACTTTCTTAGCTTCATCATGCATCAGGTCTGGTTTCGTTCGAACGCGTTCTCAAACGCCATACGAACGCGAACCTTCTGTTTACCATTCGAACGCGTTTACAAACGCTACACGAACGCTCACGCACTTTCTTAGTTTCATCATGCATCAGGTCTGGTTCCGTTCGAACGCGTTCTCAAATGCCATATGAACGCGAACCCTCTGTTTACCATTCGAACGCGTTATCAAACGCTACGCGAACGTGGATGCATCTTCTTAGTGTTTCATGCATCAGGTCAGGCTCCGTTCGAACGCGTTCTCGAACGCTACACGAACGCGCGCCCACTGAACTGAGTTATTTTCGTCAGATTTCGTACATAATTGTCCCTAGTAGCTATTCCTTCGTATGATGAACCTGATTGCCCCTCTGTATTACGCAAGATTGTGTAGGTGTCGTTCATTTGTATTCCCCACATGTATGAGTATAATGTGTTTATTAACTTGTATGCTTTCAGTATGTTAATCTTTATGTATGCAAATCGAGACATAGATTACGTGCTAATAGGCTGTATGCAAATTCAGATATGTTTTACATGTAAATTTAGATGAACTTGTTGATGCATGCATGTGAATTTAGAAGCATGATACTCTTGGAAATAAGTGTTACTTAAACTTGATTAAATTATTACATAAATCCTTTCATTACAAGTGACATAAGTAAGGGACCATTCCGAACCCAACGGTTTGAGGTCTTCCCTTGCGAGGGGTGAGTGCAGCCTTAAATCTCATTTTCCCGGTTCACACCCGGTGGCGACTCCATTATTCTCCGGTTTAGTCCCCCGTGGCTACTCCGTACTCCCAACCGGGCCGCGAGCCTGGGACAGCATGCGTCGCCCCAGATCCTGTGTCCCACACTTTGTCCGTCGAGGATGTGTTTGAATCAAGAGAGTTTTGTTCCATATTGGTGTCTTGTCCAAGTTGTGGTTTGTTGGCCAAAGTCAAGACCACTTCTTGTCCATCGACATTGATTACGAAGCTTTCCATGGTCAATGGGTCGCGCTTAACTGGGATCACTAAGTTTGTTGTGCCAAAGACAAGGCTTAGTTGATTCAGAGGAAAAAAGTTAGATAATATATTGGATATATTGGCATATATAATATATATGTTTCAGACTTGGATGTCCCCCTACTGGATCTAGGAATTGGATTGGATCCAATCGATCTTAGAGATCTACCTAGTTAATTATCATACAATTTGTTGACCAAAGTCAAGATTGTGTGATATTTAACGGGATCCTAGCCCACTAAGAAACACGGTTTCCCGAGTACTCGACAGAGGGTTAGAGGCTCGCCGAAAAATAGTGGGAGGTAAGAATTGAATTTGCAATATTCGTTTAATTACTTGCCATACGCGCTCATTCAAATATCATTCGTCATATAAATTAAATGTTAGTTGGACTTATATTTAAATGTTGTTTTTAATAAATAGTTGGACTATATTCAAACTATTCATTTATAGTTGGTTATATAATTGGATTATAGTAATCAATATATTTGATCTATTAAATTATAGTTGATTAAATAGTTGGACTATAGTAATTATTATAATAAATAGTACCGAAATCGTTGATTAAATAGTTGGACTATTAAAATAAAGATATAATTGAAAGATTGACATTTAAGACATAATCCTAGGGAAAATGTATTTAAATGGTTTAATTTTCAAATTGGGAATAAAAATTTCATGATGGTCCTGAAATCTAATAAGTTACTTTATTTGATAAAATAACATATTAGGCCTAAGCCCGGAGTTAAGAAAATAGTCGAGCATAATCTTTGGAAGATTTATGTAATGATAACTTTAGTGTTTAATCCATTTAGCTTGTCGCAGTAGACTCCTTAATTTCTGAATCAAACTAAGGATTAGATCCTTAAAGTATGATAAAGAAATTGAAGGATCTTCATAAATCTATACTTAGATTTTAGAAGTACCAAATTGCAATAATAACTCTTTGAGAGTTAATGACTATTCTCAAGGAGACAAAGTCAAAGTTTGCAATTAGGCAAGTAGCGCAAGGCGCATCTTACTTCGATATTCTAGAAGGCCAAGGCTAGGCCAAAGGCTTCTGGAGTGTTGAAAGGGCAAAGGCAAAATCATTATAATCTTCTGGGAAGATAATGACATACCCAAAAAATGTCTGCCTAAATTATGGCAAACGGGATCGCGGAAGCGTGACTACCGTTTGAAGAAAGCAGACATGAAGGAATTGAAGACGGGCAAGGCTGACTTCAAATATGTTTGCCATGTTATGTTCACTACTAGTATTAAAATGGATTTTAAATACTTAGTGTGGTACATAAATATATACTGATGTTCAGAATCTGCTATGAGCAGGATACTGACTTCAGTTGAGATTTAATCTGCGAATCGGAAACGGGACGAAAGTCGCTGTTTTAACCGTATATACCTAAGTTTAGGAACTACCTTCGAGTGTGTACCTAAATTGGGAAACTGTTATAATGTAACTAGTTTGACTAGATACATTATCTTTATATCAGTGTTTAACCCACTGCGGGTGAACCTTTATATTCTAGAACACTAAAGTGTTTTATTATATAAAGATGATATTGAGATAAACACATTAGATGTGAATAACAGCATTTATATTTTGAATATAAATAAATCTCAGAAATATAATATGACAAACAAATAGCTCAAACTGATTTGATCAGAAGAAACTATTTGTGGCATTATAGTTTGGGACACAATTAAACAAGACTCGTATATCCACACTTTCGAAGAGTGGGTACTCGGACTGATTTGATTCTATTCAAATAAAGTCTATGAATCTAGTTTATTGGGCAATGTGCCTAAAACACATTTACTTGGTAAAAGTGTAAAAGCCACCTATCTGTTAGCCCTAGTTCATAGTGAAGCAAGTGGGCCCATGTCTAGCTAGGCTAGAGGTGGATATGAATATTTCATGACCTTTACGAATGTGGCATCGCGTTATGGTTATGTGTCTCTTTTGAATAACACAAATCGGAAAATTTTACAGTTTCAACACGAAATAGACAAACAGATCGGCTGAAGTATTAAACCGTCACGGTAAGACCGTAATGGAAAATACTTAAGCAATAAGTTTCTAATATACTTGAAAGATTATAGTATTCTTTCAATGAGGACTCCTCCCGGAACACGTCAGTTTGACGGTGTGTCCGAACCGAGTAACCGAATTTTTTGGACATGATAAGGTTAATCATGAGTCGCTCTGAGCTACCATTTCTTTCAATGGATACGCATTAACAGTCAGTGCAAAACTTATTTAGAATAAGTATTTGTTTGACAGACATCATATTAGATATGAACAGGAAAAGAAACCGGGTTTCTCATTCCTGAAAATTTGGGAATGCTAGGCATATGTTTGGATGATACCAAACTAAAACCCAAATTGGATAAGTGCCAATTGTAGGTTATCCTAGGGATACCATAAGTATTATACTTATACAACTCACATGAGAACAATTTAATTGTTGCTCACCATGCGGTTTTCCTGAGAGGAATACCTATATGCAGTGGTAAATGTGAGAATAGTAAAACTCGATGAAAATCAAAGTAATAATATTCCAGGCATCGAATCCTAATGGAACACATATAGTTCATCAAGGATGAAACTATAACATTAATCTTCGAATACACAAGAACCGCGTATGTCGGAGAGAGTCAGAAAACAACCTGGGGTATGGGTTTATGATCTCACCTCATAAAGATGTTTATCTTATTGAGGTATACCAACTGACTACGTATGAGGAAGTGATACAAGGTATCGACTCCCAATCATGGAAAAGTGTCATGAGTCTGAAATGGATTCCATGTATATCAACTTAGTTTGGACACTAGTTGATGTACCGCAAGGCATTGTGCCTATTGGTACTATATAAGTCTTCAAGGAAGACATACATGGATGACAACATACCAACGTATAAAGCTAGGCTTTTAGCGAAAAGGTATCGTTATCAACATTGTGTTGGTTACGATTCAACCTTTTACCTGTTGCCACGGTAAATCCATTTGGATAATGCTTACTAACGCTGCATGTTTCATTGATGAAATATGATAGCTGAACGGGAAAATCACTTTCCTGAAAAGGAAAAACTTTTGGAAGATGTTTACAACATCCTGTCGGTTTTGTCGTACCATAACTAGCAAACAAGGTTTGCAGGTTATTCGATCCATGTTTGGATTGATGCAAGCATAAGGTTCTTGGAATTATCGTTTTGATGTAATCATAATAGTTTATGATTTAATTCAAAACGAAATGATTCTTGTGTATATAAGAGGGTTAGTGGGAGCGCACTGACAGTGGTTGTCCTATGAAATAATGATAATACCTCATTTCTTGGAAATGATATTCCCATAATATCTATCGGCGAAAGCTTGGCTTTCATAAATACTCTCCGAGAAATCGTACATTGAAAAATGTATGTGACCTGATTTCTCATACGCTTTGAGCATAAGGATTCACAAACAGGCCAATCCAAGTGATAGTCACTGGATTGATGTTAAGAACATCCGTTAGTATCTTAGAGATCTATGGATGTTGTCTTAAACTATGGAGAAGGAGAACTTGAAGTGACTGGGATCACTGTAGGAAGTTTCCTAATCGATAAAACGACTATAAGTCTCAAACGGTACTATACAGTTTGAATAATGGTACAGTGAGATGGAAATCTTCCAAGCAAGATACTGTTACCGAATAAACAAAAAATGCGGGTTATTGCTGCAGCTGAGGCAGCAATATAAGCCTTTTGGGTCAATAATAAATCTAATTAGATTAGATATAATTCTGTTAGCAGCTGAGCTAGGCGTCAGCACAGGCTAAAGAATTAATAGTCTCATCAACGATCCAGATGCATACTTCGATATTCATCTAATTCGTTCGGATCATACATCGTGGCGATGTGATGATCGAATAAATCGCATCAGACGATAATCATGCAAATCTGCTGACGAAAGCCTTTTCTCAGCAATTTGAGCCAACCGTACATAGTTCGAGTGTAAGACACTCGAGTGACTGGCTATAGGCCAAGTGGGAGATTGTTGGACAATTATGACCCATAGCGTCACAATTTGTACAAATCACGGTGTTGTTGTACAAATTAACTATGTGAAAAAGGAGATTGCACTCTTATCATTTGTGATTAGATCACCAAGATATATAAATGATAGAAGGTCCTTATAATTTGTTCCTGGATTGAGAATGATATGAGACAGTATCAATCCACGAAGCATAAATCATTAAATATCCCTAGTCAGAGTATTATCGAGATTGGACATCGATAAATACGTAAAAGACTAGTATTACACTTATGCGCGTTGTGAGGGCACAACGACATAGTTCTAATATATTTGGGTATAGGATACTCATGCAAGTGTAATAGGAGGTTGTGTTTTACCGATGGTACGGGAAACAGCTTCACTCTGGATAGACCCCCTCGGAATTCCATTGGTAGTATGACTATGTGTCTATGGAAGTCCGAAATCAGGGTAAGTGTATTTGGTCTTAACCTGAGACTTGCACCGCTAATGCTTGCGACAATCAATATACTTTGGTTTTGGTCGTCCATGGCTTTAATCGGTTTCTGTGTACGCTTCTTCTGGGTATATCGAGAATCGTAGTGTGTTGGGTGTGATGTCAAGACGGAAATGTCACTCCAGTCATATGGAGATGATGATCGCGTATGGATACAAAACTGGTTCTCTAAAAAGGTTGCAACCGTCAAGATAATATGACTTGGTCATGATTATCCGATAATAAAGAGACTAGTTGCTCGTCATTCGATATATACTTCATACGGGGCAGACACTGTACCAGCCCCAGGCCTTGCATGTGATCATCCGATACTGGATCGAAATACGCAATACTACGTATACTACGCCTGATATAGATCTTTTTATTCCTGTAAGGATATTTCTGGAGAATTAGGAAGGCATGACGTTTTGCTAAAAGCCAACATTGTCTTGTAAATCGGTACAAACGTAGTACTAGGCACTTACGTGTTCGGATAGTCTGACGACCGTATTTACTACCAACATATCTGGGGATCTCATGGATCGTTTCCCGAAGATTCACCGATGACATATGACTCGCACTTTTATTAATCTGGGATTAATTTGATGAGAGAGAAAATTAATCTGGGATTAATTGAGGAGATATTTTATCTGGGATAAAATATCAATTAAAGAGAGATAACGGTTAATTTAGAATTAATCGATTAATTAATATATTCAATATATTAAACGAAATTGGATTTCGACGTGGAATTAAAATTAGATTTTAATTCGGGCGAACGAATTAATTTAGAATTAATTCGTTAGCGACGTGAATAGTGACTTCGCTAGGCGTAATCATTTAATTACGTCGCAACGGAAAATTCGTTAATTTGGAATTAGCGAACCCGAGCCCATGATTATTTGCGAGCGCATTCGTATTTCGAATTCGAGTGTGGCACGCAAGTCACATCAAGCCTCAAATCGCAAGTCACATCAAGCGTCAAATCATTTGTCACTTGATTGATGTGACAACTAGTCACTTTGAGTGATGGTAGTTGTTTGGTTAGTGAATGAGTGTGGAACACTCAAGGTTGGTGGAAAGCTTTTTGAAAGCTTAATAAGACATTTACTATATTTTAATATATGGTATATATGTCTTTGATTTTAGAAATCATAACACAACCAACACTCCTCTCTTTCCTCTCTTCATCTCACGCCCTTGGGGATGTATTTTTCTTCTGGTTTTGGCAGTGAACTGCCAAGAGACAAAGAGAAAAATGGGAAGCAAAAAGTCGCGATTTGTGGCAAAATCGGGAGTGCTAGCACACTACGAGTCATGCGAAGGTGATAGGGAAGTCCACCCATGAGCTTGGAATCGTTTGACGAAGCTTGGAGCTCAAAACTTGAAGATTGCCGAGCACACCATGGAGGGAAAAACAGTCACTGCCGAGCAGTCCAGTGGGCAGAAAACAGAATTTTGTTGCCTCCCGCGTCGCTCAACCGATCGATGTGAGTATTCCGCAACTCCCTCGTTGTATTCGCACTTATTTTCAATGCTTGAAATGATCTTGGGATGCTTAATATTTTCCAATACTTATATCACTATTCACTTTACTAATGACATGTATCGAGCTTAAGACTGAGAAAGCAAGAGCTCAAACTCGTTTTGACGGCGATCATCAGCACCCTGAAACTTTTCTTTCAACTTGGAAACTTTTACGCTCATGGTGGACTGAATACTAAGGAACTGATCCCGCCCTTTCTGAGATTTAGCCAGGTCCTGCAGGGAGACAACAAGTAAGAAAAGAAGACAAAACCGGAAACATGGCACAAAAATAGACCCATAACTAGAAGCCTTACCTACTGAATCTTGGAAACTTAGGCACCAAGTCCATCTTTTTTAGCAACAGTTAAAAAAAGATCCGCACACATGCTCTGATTTTCAGACTCTAGCTTGGACAACTTCTCATTGATTGTCGAGAGCTTTGACTGGGCAGCATCCATAGTGCATAAGTCCTTCTTGCGGGCTACTACCCCACTCTCCAACTTCTTCCTCACTGACTCCAATGCTTCAGAAGCCTTAGAAAATTCATTTTGAACGTCTTGAAGGTGAGTCTCTAATGTCTGAAGCTACTGAGCTTCACATATAGCACTCACCTCGCAGATCTTGAAGTAGAGAAATCAGACCTTACTGTGCCTAGGGAGAAGAAACGATGGAGTGCATAGATCCCAGTAGGCTCTGGAACTCACCAGAGTCAAAGGCAGAAGTGTTGGTAGATGTTAGCTCAGGGAAGGGCTAGGTGAGGTTCGGGAATGGAGAGAACCCGAATGAGACAGTAATGAAGCATCAACCAGGGACAAGACAAAAGCAACAAGAGGAGATCTAGAGGGGCTTGGAGCAGAAGATTTCAAGGCAGAGGTAGAAGAATGGGGCGCATGTAGAATGAGAGAAGGGTCGGAGGAGGCAATGATGGGAGAAATAGTGGCTGTAGAGCTTGGCATCGACCCAGCCTATGTAGGGCATGTTTATCCAATTTCCACTCGATGTTTCTTACGACAATGTTGAAGCTGGCCCTCCGTCTCATCATTTAGAGGAATTTGGAACCTAAGACGAGGGGAAACAGAAATCCCTATAGTTTCGAAAGAGGCACAAAAGTCTTTTATCTTGGACTTTACCTTGCCAGAATGAGACATGGTGCCAGCAGGATACTGAGTGACCATAGAAGCAGAATATTGGGGCTTATGTTTGGTAGACACGGTCTGAACGAAGCTTTTTAGTATAGAGGCTCCACCTCACCACTCAACGGTGGCAGGATTCATCTTCAAGACTAGAGTTGGGTCATCAAGAGCGTCCTCGTGAACAATGGTCAACATCTCAAAGCCCAAGTTCTCTGGCTTATAAGGCAATTTCAAACTGGAATTCTTTACAAATGAGTCATGGCTCCATTCATCACCCTTTTGTTTGCCTTGAAATCTCCTCAGATTCATCTAGTCAAGCTCATCTGGAGGAATCACCTTTGACGCTTAAATGGATTCAGGAGTTGGGAGATCCAAACCCCTAGATGGCATCGGCTTCCCAGCAATCTTTGGTCAAAATGAGCATTGTGCTAAGCAAACCACCTATGATATTTCTCCATGAAGAAAAAGGATCACCGATGCTCAGAGGGGAGAAATAAGGGCCATAGCGCATCAAAGCCTGAAGACAATCCTTGTTCACCACCCGATGAATGTGGAGCGCTTTGTTTCCCTTAGGGGCCACAAACACGTGACAATTCGGGGCAATGGGGAGAATACACTGTGACAATAACTGAAAAGAGAAATTATCAAAAGTAAGACATGTTAGACCCTGAATCAACCAAAAGACACGAAAATTGCGCCCAGAAGCAGAACCTGGCAAAATACATTAGTTCATAGTCATCCACAAAGGGGAAGATGATACGGTCGACGCTGACAGCTTGCCAACTGCCTGTCATGACCAGCAAACCTTTGGATGCCCAATCCTTGTCAGAATAGGGCAATCTGGTGAACAAGATTGTCATTTTTCGGGGTGAGAAGGTATACCTCACCTCCAACAGAGCCAGCCTTCATCAGGGTGAAGAGAAAGAAGAAGTCACGAATGGTCAGATGTCGGTGATTCATCATCGAGAAAATAATAGAACCCATCATACATTTAAGACCGTTGGGATTTAACTACATCATGTGCAAATTGCACATAACACGGACGTAATATATCAAATGTGAATGGGGAACCAAAGGATCCAGAGATGGAACTCCTCCATGACAGTACCATCGCGAGGGATGGTGGCATAAGTAATTTTCCAGTGGGACTTGCCATTAGTAAGGGGGTGCATGTAGACATCTTGGGGAATATCGATTTCCTTTCTCAGACACTAGATTTTATCATTAGAGGAAGATGAGGAAGCCATAGCAACAGAAAGGGTGTAGAAACAGAAGTAAGAATGCCAAAGAGCAATAAGTCTCACAGAGCAGAAGATGCAAGATTTTGAATTTTAAAAATTTGAACTAGTGAAGTTAACGAGGTTAGTCAGATCAGTATCTATGAGACATGATAGTTGGATTTCCAAGGAAACAAAGAGGCAGTCCAGAGCACCTAGAATCCCATTAAGGGGACCGACTTTGGAATATGTAGAACTTGGGCCACATGTTTGACCTTTGAAATTTTAGATACCCGAAAAGGTCGTTGTTTCCGACATTTTATTCAAAATGGGAAAATATTTGGGGAAAATCAAGCACTTGACACGTGGCCAAACGCATCATGAAGGGGATTTAGAGCCCTTCATCAGAGTCTGACCTCAGGATCTCCCTTCAGAGTTTGACTCCAGAGTCTCTCGTTAGATTCTGACTTCGAAGCCTCTTATTAGGGTATGAATTCAAGACTTCTCGTCAAAGTCTAAATTCAGGACCTCCCGTTTGAACGTCCGCTTCAAACTCACCCTAGAAAAGGCAAGTATGGGTTGCACGAGGAGTTAGCCCAGGATATCAACTCCTTAATTACTTGAATCTTCAAAATGAGGAATCAGACATCCAAATAATTATTTTCCCTTTTTTGATGGTGGTCAACCGCATAGAATGGGGAAATTCTAGAATTCTTGGGATTGAGCCAACTAATAAGGAATGTAAATGGGAATGTAAATGTAGTCGGTTTTAGTTTCATTGTAATGAAAGATTATAAATAACAGAGGAATCTCCAGAGAAAGAGATCGATAATTTTGGCTGATAAGCAAGTAATAGAGAACTTCTTGTCAATCTCAGTATTTTATTTAATTTTATTGTTTGTGAGGTTTCTTACAAAAACAATTACACTATTATTATTTTTTTGTAAGTTACTACTTATTCAGTGTAGGTAATCAATTTTTATGAAATCAAAATGTTGACGGTGGATTTTGGTCTCAGGGTAATATAGGAATATCGCTCTCGAGGTAATCCTCCCTCAATAGTGAATTTGTTTGGTTATGGGGGAAACCAAAAGAAAACTTAGCAGAAGGTAGATAATGCGCCAATCAAACAAGGAGATTTAACGTGGTTCGGCGGATTTTTATCCGACCTACGTCCACAGACACAAACAGAACTATACTTTTATTGCTGAAACTCGTATTTCTTGTGCTTTTTACAAGTTTCGATTCTGATCTCCTTTCCACATATTCTACCATTCTATTTATAATAGTGAAGAAATCAGATTCCTTCTAGTATGTGGATTCTTAATTGAAGCAACCTCCTTTTTCCACAAGGATTCCTAAACAAATCTACCTCTACTCCCTTTATCCTTCTAGGTTACTGGTTTCATCAGTATTCTTCATGAAGATAGGACTGTCTCCTTACCCCGTAGGGACATGACATCTTATCTTCTGGTGTACGTTTGCCATATACTCGGTTTTCATGTGGTCGGTCATGATGGTTCTTCGAACTGAGAATGATGTTGTCAATCTGATAATGCCGACCATAAAGTGCTCGGTCTCTTCCTGTTGCGGTCGGTCTGTAACCATAAGGTGCTCGGCCTCTTATTGCAAAGTGCTCGGGCCCTTGCTGCTGGCTTTTTATGGGTCGGGTCAGCATCAATGATCCTGAACAAGAATGGGTTTTACCTTTTTGCCCCTGTCGTGATGCTTTAAATACCATAGTGCCTGAAAACACCATCAACATCTGTCCCCTAGTTCTCGGTTCCAACGAGCATACAAGTTGGTGTCGGGAACTATATAAAGATGGTGTGTTGATTACTTTGCTTGGTGGTCGGTCCGGAGTCGAATCAAAATTTTCCGTTGCCTCTTTTCAAGCATCTTTTCTTGAGAGACGCAACCGTCATGTCTGTTTAAATGCCCATCAAATCACTTTAGGGTTTTTTCTGAGCCTGACACTGTCAAACATCCGTCGGGTTCCCGCCAAAAGCAGGAGAAAATCGATCGTGCAGAGGCGTCTTAACAGTGCGCTGATCTCAACCGTTTATTTGATTTTGGTAGACCTCTTTTGCAGTTGACACTTGGCGTCCATCCGGGACTCTATCACGATCCGATGGTTGGAATTATTCCGACGTTGTAATGAGAAGGTGAACATATATATTCTTGCAAAAAATCCTATCAATCTTCAAAAAACTCTTTTCCCTTCGGCTACGAAGCATCTGATTTGTTTTTACTCAAAGTTCTTCAACGTATTCGCCGCTTTTCCGAGCATAGATCAAGTAAGTTTCCAACGACCTTCTTCTCTTCCTCTTTTCTTGCTTGCTGTGCCTTGTTGTTTCTCCTTTTCATTTGTTTTGATACTTGCTAGGGAGAGATTTTATTAAGTGTTTTGCTTAGGACACTTAGAACTTCATAGATTAGTTTTTTTTTTCTGGAAACTTAGGATAGCTTGTGAATCCCTTGGTCGTTTTTCAAGAATATGGTTGTAGACTGACCTTGCCCTTTTATTTTCCGGACGTCTAGGATGTCTAATGACAGTTCTCCCCCTGAAAACCATGCTAAACCCTTGGCCCCTATTACTGAAGAGCTTTCCTCTGGCTCGGGAGCACCCAACGTGGAAGACCTTGATACTACCCCCACCCCTTCTGAGATCGAACAAGATACTTACCATCAGAGGGTTCCTCGGAAGGATCCGGAGCCCGGTGACTTTGACAGCTCGGCCCTGGACATGGTTCGGCCCTCTAAGATAACCGAGGATGATCTAGCACTGCTTCGGCAACGATATGACATCCCGATAGATATTGCTCTTGAGGTCCCTCTCCCATGTGATCGTGCCAGTCAGCCCGACGATGGTTCTGTGGCCCTTCTTCCAGTTTTCTTTGAGTGCGGGCTTCGGTTTCCAATTCAACTCTACTTCGCCTGGATGCTGGCCGAGATGGAGATCGCCATCTGTCAACTAAGTCTGAACAGTTGGAGGATCTTGGCCGGGTTGTATGTAGCTTGGCATCGAGTGGGGCTTGGCGAACCTTCTTTTGAAGAAGTGAAGAGGTTATATCGGTTGAAGGCCAACCCAAAGTCTCACCACGGTTGGTACTACCTCTCTGCTTATGACAGTTCGTCAAACGTTGTCCAAAAACTCCCTGACTCTAACAAGAATATCAAGGATCTTTGGTTCTGGGCCACTGGAGATTGGGGACGGACCCTGAGGTCGGATGGAGAGGAGATCTTGGTTCCGGACATCTTTAGAGCGGGAGGTTAGGAGATTAACCTTTAGCTTTTCTGGCCTTAGTTTTTTTTTTATGTTTGGATTCTTACCCTTTTTTTCTATTCCTCCTAGCCTGTTGGAGGGATGCTCCCAAGGTCTCCCACCAGGTCCGGAAGCGGGTATTCTGGGCTCGGCGGTATGCCACTCATTGGAGGGAGTTGGTAAATGATGCGGCATTTTTTGAATCGGGACTTGTTCGGGCCGTTCCTCCCAAGATCTCGGGTCGGAAAGGTAGATGCATGTTGATCTTCTAGCCAACTCCCTTGTTTATTTATCATGTTTGATGTCGTCTTTTTTTTTTGTATGCTTAGGTCCTGAACCTTTCTTTTGTCTTTATTTTTTGCAGGTATGTCGAAGAGACCAAAGTACCTTGATCGGTTGACCGGTGCCGCGAAGAAAACTAGCCCAGGTGGAGCTGGTACTTCTCGGAAACGACCTGAATCTTCTGAGGATAGAAATGTGACAGCAGGGGTAGAACGGTCGAGCTCTCAAGGTCTATCTTCATCTCCCCGGGTGCCCCCAATGGGTGTTACCCGTCCTGATAGCCCTCCAAGACCTTCTATGAGGAGGAAGCGTCGGTTTGGAGCTGTGGATACACAATTGAGGCGGGAATTGGAGGAGGATGAGGCTCCGAGCAGAGAAGCTCCAGTTCGGCAGGAGGGTCCTTCCAAGAAACTGAAGGGTGCTGTGGTTCTTGGAGTTGATGACCTTGGAAGAATATTAGGGAGGCTACTTCCCATTTGGTACCGGCTTTCAATGAGCTGGCCGGGGCCGTACCTCCTGAGAAGATTCCGAGGTTTGAGGACCTTTCACCCGAGGAGGTAGTTGCAAAGTTGTGCTCCCAGCTGGCCCATGTCACTTCTTTTACTTCTCTTCTATATCCGTGGTGTCTTTCAGACTTTGTTTTTATTTTTCTAACTTCTTTTTTCTTCTCGGCAGGTAAATTATTTGGCGGCCAAGAATAAGGACCTATTTATAAGCCTTTTGTCCGAAGGCGGCCAAGCCTAGAGGCTTCAGAATCGTCTTTCTGAAGTGGAGGCCAAGTTGGCTAGTGCCGAAGAGAGGAATAGGGATCATGAGCTGGCTGCGGTTGATGCTGTCAAAACAAACAAAGCTCTTAAGGCTGCTGCTACTCTAGAGCGCAAGAACGCTGAAGAAGCTAGAGCAAGTTTGGTGGATGCCCGGGCTGAGATTGGGCTCCTTAAGGTGGAAGTAGGCAGTGTGGAGTATAAGCTGCGGGCCAAGGAGGAGGAACTAGGACGGGCCCGTGCCGAGCTCAGGGATAGGGAACTTGAGTGGGAGGCCGAGAGGGACTCCATTCGTCTTGAAGGGGTCGGTGATTGTGCGGAAATCATCCCCATGGTTCTACCTGATTTAGACATGGGTCCTATTCATGCGGCCATCCGTTTTTGTAAAGGGGAAATGTCCGAGGAAGAGTTTCAGGGGTGGCTACCCCCTCCTCCCGAAGAAGTGATGGATCCTGAACCGATTTCGGTCGCCCCGGTTCCCCTAGCTCCTCAAGAAAACCGTCCTGAGGTTCCTACTCCTGGCGAGGACTATCCTGAGGTTCCACCTCCAATCCTTGAAGTAAGGGCCTCCCAGGTTGCCGAGGTTGAAGCTGATGTCCCCCCTTCTGAGACCGAGCCGATCCATCTGTCGTTGAGCCCTGCGCGGGCTGATTAAAAAGGGGTAACCCGGACGGGGCCCTGTGTACACTTGTCCTTTTTTTTTGTAATAACACTTCATATTTTATTCGAATATATATATATATATATAATATATATATATATATAGATATATATATATATATGTGTGTTTTCTGTTTTTCTCTTATGTTCCTTGTCTGGGTTTTCTTCTTCAAATGTTATTTAAGGCTCGTTCGAGAGGGGATAATACGAACCGAGGCCCAAATTATTCAGTGGTCGAGGATGGACTCTGAGTTATGAAGAACACGGATGGTGAGATGCAATCGGTGGGACGTAACCCGACCTCGAGCAGTAAGGAACACTTGGCCCTGTGGGAATGTTTTGTCCCCAGTCCAAAAGATAGATTCGGTGAGATGTGGCCCGACCCCGAGCTGTATAACCAAGTGGCATTGGCGGAACGAAATCCAGCCCCGAGCCGAATAACTGAATGGCCTCGGCGGAACGTAATCCAGCCCTGAGCCTGATAATTAAATGGCCTCGGCGGAATGAAATCCAGCCCCGAGCCTAAATATCCAAGCGGTCTCGGCGGAACGAATCCAGCCCCGAGCCGAACAATCATTGGGACTTGCTCCGAAGGGAAGGGAATCAACCTTTGAAGCCCTATCGAATATGTCTTGGGCGTCCCCTTTTCAGACCGATGAAAAAACAAAAAACAAAATTTTGGAAAATAAAACCAAAAAAATGTAAATAATAGCACGGATACCTTAGAACAGCGTCCTGTCCGAGGTCTCCAAAACATAATTCTGAACCTTTCAATTCAGTGTCCCGGCGAACCAGGATTTGGATTAGAGAGCGTTTAAATGGTAAGGGAACATCCTCTATACGTCGGGGTCACTGTGGAGCCTGTGTATTGTATGAGGGCTCTCATTACCACGCTGGAGCAGGCACACACTACAGGGGCACAACGCATCCCCGTGCTGCGCCTCTCTTGGATCCAAATGATGAATGGATCAAAGAGTGTCCGGGATACTAAGGGCACATTCCTCCTTAGGTCCGGCATCACTGGAGCTAGCAATCGTCATGGGGGCATCATCATCCCTCGTGCTATGCTTTCCACGGATCCTTAGATCGGGTAAGTGAAGATTAAAGAGTGCTCGACACATTAAGGGCATATTCCTCCTTATGTTCGGTAACACTGGAGTAAGCAATCGCCACGGGGTATCATCCATCCCCGTGCTATGCTTCTCACGGATCCTATGCATCGAGTATGTCCTCGAATATTTCGAGGACCCCGAGCTAAGAGAGACACTTAGTTCTGAGGGAATATCTCATCCCCAGACCAATGAGCATGACTCGGTGGGACGTAACCCGACCCTGAGCCGAATAGTCAAGTGGCCTCGGCGGAACAAGATCCAGCCCCGAGCCGATTATCGCAGTGGCCTCGGTAGAACGTAATCCGGCCCCGAGGTGTTCGAAACATTAAGGGCATATTCCTCTTTATGTTCGGTAACACTTGGAGCAGGCAATCGCCACGGGGTATCATCCCTCCCCGTGCTATGCTTCTCACGGATCTATACTCTGATTCACTTTCGTCCCTGCTGTTTAATGCTTGTATGGAATCGACTGATTCTGGTGTGACTTGTGCTTCTTTATGGTGGTAGCCGTGGTCGGGTAGTTTCGGGTTTTGTGCTTTTGACCCTGGACCGTTGTATTGAGTATGTCCCCGGAGTTTTGAATATGGTTCACAAAATTTTTATTTTTAGAAGAGTGGGTGAAAATTTTGGAAAAGAAAGTTTTATTTATATTCGGGGACATACTGCCCTTCTTACAACTCTATGCGGGTCATTTTGAGAGAGGCTTTATATTGAGTTTATGTCCATTGTCGGGTTGCTTTGAAAAGTTGCCCCTGCGTTCTTCAGTCCGAAAGGCATTACTTTGTAGCAGTACAGTCCTTGATCGGTGATAAAAGTGGTTTTCTCCTCGTCTACATGATGCATCCTGACCTGATTGTACCCTGAGAAGGCATCCATAAAGCTTAGTAGTCCTTGGCAGGCAGTTGCGTCTACCAGTTGATCTATGTTTGGTAGAGGAAAGCTATCTTTTGGACACGCCTTATTGAGGTCGGTGAAATCTACACACATCCTCAATTTTCCATTGGACTTCTTTACCAATACTACGTTTGACACCCACTCGGGGTACTTTACTTCTCTGATGAAGCCAGCTTTTAACAGTTTTTCCACCTCGGATGCCACCGCTCTGCACCGTTCTTGATTGAAGATCCTTATCTTCTGTTTGACCGGTTTTAGTGACGGGTTTGCTGCTAAGCGGTGACTGATGAATTTTGGGTCAATCTCGGGCATGTCATTGTGTCCCCACGCGAAGATGTCGGGGGTATTCCCGTAGACATTCTAGCAGGCCCTTTTTTAGGGTTTCGTCCAAGTTTCCCCCTATTTTTATGCTTTTTTCTGTCCGAACAGTTTTATTTCTTCTAACTCTTCAGCTGTTCCTAGCCGGGAAACTTTATCCGGGCGGAGACCTGGTTCTTTCCTCTCGTTCTCGCCCATCTGCCTCTTCTTGGTGCCTTCTTCAATGCAAAGGGTCTCTCGTGAGAGAGTGGCAAAGCAGCTACGGGCTATCTTCTGACTCCCGCACACGATTCCAATCCCTTCCCGGGTGGGGAACTTTAGTTTTAAGTGATAGCAGGACATCGCAGCCTTTGTTTTCATCATAAAAGGTCGGCCGATAATGACTTGGTAACTGCTCAGGCAGTCCACCACAGTGAAGTTTACCATAACTGTCCGGGTCCTGGGGTAAGTTTCGATGGTTGTTGCCAGTTGTATTCTCCCCAGCGGGATGACCGTTGAGCCTCCAAAACCGTACATGAGGGTGCCATCATTAGTTAAGTTACGTACTCCACTCCCAGGCTTTCTAAAGCTTCTTTGGAGATTATGTCTATCGCGCTTCCGGGTCTACCAGGATTCTATCTACCTCTGTGCCGCTGATTGTAGCTTTGATTATTAGCGCATCGTCATGGGGGAAACTCACCCCTCGAGCATCCTCGTCGGTGAACATTATGGGTACCGACCGACTTCCTCGTGGTACTGGAGATCTTTCCGTTTCCAGCACTTCTGTTCCCTGTATTCGACTATAGCTTTTTCTTGACTGGTTAGAGTCTCCGGCCAGTGTTTTCCCTCCTGCGATGATGTTCACCTGCCGGCTTCGTGCCCTCTGTCTGGCGGCCATGGCCTCATGGTTGATATAACTATTTAGATACCCATTTCGGGCTAGGTCCTCCATCTGTTCCCGCAGATCCTTGCATTCGTCCGTTGTGTGCCCCCTCAGATTATGAAGTACGCAGTAAGACTTCTGGTTCCTTTTATCCGGGGGGAATCTCCTGAGGTCGGGTTCTATCAAGAGGTTTTTTCCCGTATCTCCATGATGATTTGCCCGGTGGCTTGCTCAGGGGAATATATGTTTCTTCTCGAACTACATGATTCACCTGGGTCGCGACCCCTCTTTCCTGATCCCTTCGAGCATTGGTTTGAATTCTTTGGGTCTTGGATTGAATTTTTTGAATTCCCTGTCCGGTCGTCGGGGGCCTCTGTTCTTGTTGTTCTTTCTCGAATGGCCGTCCCCCTTCGGGAGATCTTTTCTTCGCTTTCTAACAAGACAAATTTCCGCGCTACCTCCAGAGCGGTGGCATAATCTGGTGTGTCTTGGATTCTTATGTGAGTCCACAGTTTTCCGATCCTTAGGGCTCCCTTTAAACTTTCCATCGCCTCTTGGGACTCGTACCCTCCGACCTCGAGCACCATATTGTGGTACCATCTCGATGAAAATTTTTAGGGGCTCGTCATCTCCAACCCCCCACTTGGTCATCTCTTTTTTTAACCAAGACTTTATCTCACTGGTTGTGCCGCCATGTCGTCTTCTGTGCCCCTCTGTGCGTCTATTGCCCCGGTGCGGCGTTCCTCATGCCTTGGAATTTCCCGCACATCTTCGCTATACTCCCTGTCTTCTCTCATGGAGTTGCGGAGACTATCATAGGAGGGATCTGGTGATGGTCTTCCTTCTTCTTCTTCCCATGCGTCCTCTGTTTGTGAATATTTTTCTACAACTACAGATTTTATCCCCGTAGGGGCCCCTCTTCCTGGGTCCATCGTCTTCACTTATATCTATCACCATTTTCCCTTCTGCTTTTTCACTTCTTCTTCGACTGGTTCCGACGTCTGGTCTCTCGTTGTTCGTTCCTTCCATTCTCTCCAGCCGATCCATCATGGATTTCATGCTCTCTTCCATCTTTTTCATCCAGTCTGTCGCTGGACTCCCCGAAGATTGATGATTTCTGCCTTCTGCCATTGTCTTTTTCGCGAACTACTTTTTGTTTCGAATTGCCCACAGACGGCGCCAACTGTTGACGGTGGATTTTGGTCTTAGGGTAATATAGAAATATCGCTCCCGAGGTAATCCTCCCTCAATAGTGAATTTGTTTGGTTATGAGGGAAACCAAAAGCAAACTTAGCATAAGGTAGATAATGCGCCAATCAAACAAGGAGATTTAACGTGGTTCGGCGGATTTTTATCCGACTTACGTCCACGGACACAAACAGGACTATACTTTTATTTCTGAAACTCGTATTTCTTGTGCTTTTTACAAGTTTTGATTCTGATCTCCTTTCCACATATTCTACCCTTCTATTTATAATAGTGAAGAAATCAGATTTCTTCTAGTATGTGGATTCCTAATTGAAGCAACCTCCTTTTTCCACAAGGATTCCTAATCAAATCTACCTCTATTCCCTTTATCCTTCTAGGACACTGGTTTCATCAGTATTCTTCATGAAGATAGGACTGTCTCCTTACCCCGTAGGGACATGGCATCTTATCTTCTGGTGTACGCTTTGCCATATGCTCGGTTTTCATGTGGTCGGTCATGATGGTTCTTCGAACTGAGAATAATGCTGTCGATCTGATAATGCCGATCATAAAGTGCTCGGTCTTTTCCTGTTGGGTCGGTCTGTAACCATAAGGTGCTCGGCCTCTTATTGCAAAGTGTTCGGGCCCTTGCTGCTGACTTTTTTATGGGTCAGGTCAGCATCAATGATCCTGAACAAGAATGAGTTTTACCTTTTTGCCCCTGTCGTGATGCTTTAAATACCATAGTGCCTGAAAACACCATCAACACAAAATAACTAAATAAATTTCAAATAATTATACTTTTATATCATATATAAATTTAAAATTTTCAAAATTAATTATATAATTAGTATAATTTTAAAACTTAATTAGAACATTTTCATAAAATTAAAAAAAAAAAAATCAAAATCCATATGGGACCAGCTAGGGCACGTGCCCTGACTGGTCACCATATGGATACATCCATGATATCCGGATCATGATACTCGAAGATCCGGACGAGATATACCCATATCCAGGATCCAACTCCGTAAAATCAATTTCGATTCCGGATATAACAAAATCCAGATCTGGATACTAGTGTTAAAATTAACTTTTGCTGCTTTACTGTACAGCTGCCATTTGTTTGAATAGAGCAGAACCTTTCTTTACATGTATTGATTTATTATACACACAACAATATTGGCTTTTTCTGGCTCTGTATTTATGTAGCAGATTCCATTTTTCTTGTGCAATATGCCTATCATGATAGAAATAGATTTGGATATTTTATTCATGTGTTGTGAAATTTAAGGTGCCTCTCATATGATTTTTTTTTTTTTTAAACGATGGAAACCCCGCCACTAAACCACCCATTTTGGGCCGCGGCGCAGGTAAAACCACCGGTTGTCCCATGCTCTTACAAGAAGTGCACCCCCTGAATTCGAACCCAGAACCTCAAGTGAGATCCTGGACCCTACAACCACCAAGCCACACATATGATGTTACGTTAATTACACAATATTTAATATAGAGAATATTAAGGTGCGAAGCGTTTCACTAGCGTTAAAAACGTTCCGTCAAATACGTTTTTTATATTAGTTTTAATGTCACAAAATCATAATCTTATAATATAAGATTATTTTTTTGACGCTACCTTATATTCTAGTATTTGTTCTATAACTTATAAATTAGTATATATTCTCCGTGTAATATTCTCTACCAAACATAATATAAATGTTCTTTAACGTAACTTCAATTTAAGTGTTGGCAACTTGCTTTCTCTATACTAAGGTTGGCAAATGGGTCGGTTTTTGAAAAACCAATCACAGTCTAAGTGTTTTTTTTTTTTTTTACTTTTTTATTTAAGTCCAAACTTAAGAAAACATATCAATTCAAAATTTAAGAAATTAAAATTTTCCAATAATTTGAAAATATTAATAAATAATATTTGATCCGCCCTATCTACCAACCCTACTTGGAACAGATACGAAAGACGATGATTAAAAAGAAAGGCAAGAATCAACTTGAAGGAAATTGTTTGTATCAACTGGTGTCCTGTTGCTTTTGCAGCAATTGTCAACTGTCGAACAATGAGTCTCTGGTTAGTGCATCAACCCATTGTTGCTTGTAAAACAATTTTCAGTGTTTGTTTGAGCTACAAGTTTTTGGCCCCAATTAAAATTTTAATTAAAAAAAAAAAATCTAATATCCATTATTAGGATTCGAATAGTTGGTGTATATGGTAGATTTTAATTTTTTTTTTAAAAAAAAAATTAGATTTAGGTGGTGTTAGTGTGTGTAGAACTAACTTCTTTAGCGGGACATTTTTTTTATTCAATATTCTCTTATTTCTTCAAAGATTTATTATAATGATCCCTAATATATCGCCATGAAAGGCACTAAAATAAAGTGATATCAGACTTAAATATAACACTTATGATAACTTAAGACTCGAGCCTAAATATGATAAGCCTAATAATAAAATAAATAACGCTTACTACTACTTCTGTTGATGGTGTTTTCAGGTACTATGACATTTAAAGCAGCATGACGAGGATAGGAGGGTAATTCCTTGTTTAAATGAGATCATCAAAGTCAACCCGACCACCTCACAATAAAAGAACAAGCACCTTACGGTTTCAAACCGACCACAACAGAAATAGACCGAGCACTTTATGACCGGCAACCGATCACTTGGGTTCAGATAACCGGGCACTATCAAATCGGCAGAATCATTCTCACAGCATAAAATACTATCATGACCGACCACATGAAAACCGACCAGATGACGAGATATGCTCAAAATGATACGCCCTATTCCTGTGGATAAGATGACACAAATTATCCTACTTTCACAAGGAAATAAAGTCAGAATCCAAAAGGAATAAGAAAAGAGAAAGCAACGTTGGATTAGAATCCTCATCAAGAGGAGAAGACTGAGTTCAACTAGGATTTCTTATGCAAATAGGAGTCTGATTTCTGTACTATTTGTTGGGGTTGGTGCTCAGAGCGCCAATCCGGGCCGTATTTATGTCTAATTCATGAATACGAACATCCCCTTATTCCATAATATTACTTATTTATGGTTGCACCTCTTGTTCTTATATACGTATTCGATCTGATTACGATTAGATTGAAACTAAATGTGGTTTAGTGATATGTATATATTAGACAAAGGCCCGATAATATATAATGCAGTACGCAGTTACAAAGTTAGTTTGTAATTGACATTGGGAAGTGTCATTGCTATATGAATATTATCAAACATAGTTCCTGGTCAAGATTTGCTAACACGGGTCGGTTAGTCAAATCCGTTGAGACCAGTACATGTCGTATATCGAGACTTGGTCCGATGGTTTATCCCAATGAACCATGAGTCTGGGGAGACTCGTATAGACGTGTAGGTGTTTATAGTGTATAAACACTGAACGGCTCACCGAAGATTCTTAATGGATGGTACGCCAACGTCAATAAGAATCTTCTTGGGTTGAGTAGCATAGTGTCCTTCGACTTGAGATACCACTGTGGATGTATGAGACATCCTCCACACTTAGATGGCAGTCACGTCACCGATCTATTTAGATCAGACCTCCGCCTGTTCGTTGGGTGTGGACCGATCCTCAGGATATCCTGTGTGTGTCAAGATAGGATCCGTCAGTTCTGTGTACAGAGCATAGGTAGTCCATATATTATTAGCAGTCTGTTAAATCTGTGGCCACAGTATACATCGGAAGTAAGTTCCGAGTGTTATTTAGAGATTGCTAATAGATACGTCGATGAGATAATACCTATAGAGATTTGACGTTTACATCTATATCTCTGGGATTATCTGGATACCTGTGACGAGGGATTATACGTATGCAATGACCTCGACCTGTATGATTCAGCGAGATTATCCGTGATCGTCATAATCTACGGGTGGATAGATTATGGACACGAAATTGGATTTCGTGACGGATATACCTGAATCTAGAGAGTCTCAATAATGAAACATACTCGTAGAGCACTAGGGCAACTTTTATGAATAATGATGATTATTTATAAATCGTTTAAACGTTAAACGAAAAATACATGCGAACGGGCCGAACCGTCATTTCCTAATTATGTGTATTTGTATTTAATATATGATATTATTAAATACACATTAATAAATAGTCAAATAAGGTATTTGACATATATCATCAATATATGTATTTGAGATATTTAAAGTAAATATAATACATATATTTGATATATTTGTATTTAATTAATTATTTAATTATTTAATTGTTAAATGATTAATATAATTAAAATATAAATATCTCACCAAATGATAAAGTTAGGAAATGATTATAAGTGTAAATGTTTGACTTTACATTAAAGGAAAAGGTTGTCAAATTGAATTTGACTTCCTTGGATATTTATTTTAAATTGTTAAAATTAAAATATTTTTTCCTTTATTTTTTGCTAAATTTCGGCCAAGACCTTAAATAAATATAAGTGTTATATTTTTAAGTTGCAATTGTTGACTTGGTTGAATAATTCATTAAAGTGTAATGATTTAGAAAACAAGTTGACAGTTGTAACTTTAATGAAACAAAATAATATCTAGATATTATTTCTTCACCAAATTTCGGCCAAGGCTTATTTGGAGGAGGTATATATTGTTTTGTTTCATTTTTAGGGTTTATATGTCATAATTTGATTATTGGATAATTAAATAAATATGTTTATTTAATGAATCCGAGAAAAGTTTTGAAACCGGAAGATTCGATCTTCCGCCGCTTCCGCTGCATTACCGGATATTCCCCCTAAAAACCCCTACACTATTATAAATAGGAGGGCAGATTATGTGTAAGGGGCATCAAAAATTAGAGAGGAGAATCATCAAGCTCTGACTTGTAAAAGACAGAAGAATTACGAGTTTCAGCAATAAAATATCATCATGTTTGTGTCCGTGGACGTAGGTCGGATTTAAATCCACCGAACCACGTTAAACCCCCTTGTTGATTGGTGTATTTATCTTTTTTCTGCTAAATTTGCCTTTGGTCCCCCATAACCAAACAAATTCACTATTGAATGAGGATTTCATCGGGAGTGATATTCCCATATTGCCCTGAGACCAAAATCCACCGTCAACAACTTCCATCATATCAAAAAAAAAAGAAGATCCAACACACTAAGATCTAATGTGGTATCGGAGAAATTTTAGGGGTTTGGCTTAATCAACCCAACTGACTAATCAACCCAACTCAATTATGGCAGATAAAGACCACATTCCAACTGAAAAAAAATGAAAAACATAATGATTGTTAATACAACACAACTAGGGATGGCAGACAAATCCGGACCTGGCCCGAATCCGTATGGACCCGGACGATTCGGGTCCGGGTAGACTCGGATCCGTGATTAAAATATCCGGACCCGGATCTTAAAAATTAGGATTCGGGCGAATCTGGATCAGGACCCGGGATTGCATGGGTTCGGCTCGGATAGATCCGGGTCCAAAAAAATAATAATAATTAAATATAATACAAAATATAAAATAATATGCATATAAAAAAAATATAATATAATATAATTAAAAAATATAAAAGAATTGAAATAAAACTAATAAAATTGACAAAATATAATATAATATAATTAAAAATAATAAATAATAAATAAAAAAACGAATATCTGGATCCGAAGAGAGAAGATCCTGATCCGGACCCAGACCCAGACCCGTGTATATTTACCTGGTCAGGATCCCTAAACACAACTCTCACCATAGAAACTCAAATTCAAGATCCGGTAACTATATAAAATCAACTAAAGAAACATAGGCATAGCCTTTGGATCCGGACACTGAAACGAGACCATCTACAGCTAGGGATTGCAAAATTTGGACCCAGGGTCCGGGTCCAGGTCTAGAAATGATTTTCACTTCCCGAGTCCGGGCCCGAGAAAAATTATCCGAATTCGGACCCGGGTATACCCGATGCGATTTCTGGTATACCCGGATTCGGATCCGTGACCCCGTATAAAATTAAAAAAATAAATTTATCAATTAATATTATGAAAAATCCTAAATTATCACAAATTAAAATTCACTAAAATATACAAAAACTGAAATTCACTAAAATATAATTAAAATTAATCGGATCCATGTAAAAATTATCAATTAACTTCATAAAATATCTTAAATTATATTTATTTTTTTAAAAAAAAAATTACCGGTCCGAAATTATGTGAACCTGGGTCCGGACCCGAATCCGTACGGGTCTTTAAAATCAATACCCGAATCCGTAAAAATATATTGTAGATCCGAGTCTTCTGAATCCGGATATAATTACCATCTCTATCTATAGCCAGTGGAACAACCTCTCATGGATGGGGCAAATACCAACCACCATCAACCAACAATTTTAGACATTAATACAATGAAAACCAACTTTTTATTATATACACATGTTTATATAAACGTGTGAAAAAATTTTATATGTCCATTTAAATGATATATACTTGGGTGGCAATTTGGGTCAGGATTCGTTTATTCGTTCGATTCGATTCGCTTTAAAGCGAATACGAGTTTGAAAAATGGATTCGTTTAATAATTGGGTCAATTCGATTCGTTTATTAAACGAATCGAATACGAATTTAAGCTCATTAATTCGTTTATGATTCGTTTTATTATTTTTTATTTACTAGTTCTTGTTAATTTTCAAATAAGATTCGAAAAATTATAACTAATTATCATAAAAATTAATATTTTCTATATTTGGTGAGGTATTTTTAGTAAATATATTAATTACATATTTCATATGTATATATTTATGAAGAATTAATGTAAATCAAGTGTGGTAAATTATTTTATTAAATAATATCATTGACTAAACGAATAAACGAATATTCGTATTCGATTCGTTTAATAAACGAATCGAATACGAATCCTGATATTATAATTCGTTTAATAAACGAATCGAATACGAATCCATCACATTTTGATTCGATTCGTATAAGATTCGATACAAATTCGATTCGTTGATTCGTTTTGACACCCCTAATTATACATAGTATTTGTCATTTTTTTCTCTCTCTAAATTCGAAAATAAATTTTTACTAATTTTGTTACTAAAAAAATGCTCTGTTAAATTGGTTTTATCCATTTTTGGTTGAGTTGTAACAATTTGGGTGTGACCCGAGAGAAGGAAGGAGCGAACATAAGATGGATTCGTGGCGCCGTCTTAAAAGACCAAATCCCAACTCAACAACTCACCACTCACCGAATATTTTTTAGTTAAAGATAAGGTATAGAATACATATTTTCATTTCCCGCAATCAATCGAGATGGATTATGATTTATCGAGTTTAGTTTTGTCATAATTATAAATTTGGGATATAAATTATCTCAAAGTTTATATTGATTTTCAAGATAAAAATCATCTCGAACTAATCGGGATTTAAGATTTTTTAACTAAAAAAATAAATTTAGAAATAAAAACCGTTTTAAATTCTAACCCATTTTTAATCGACCTAAATTCTGTTCTGTTTTTTTAAAAAAACAAACAAACAATACAAAATCTTAGAATTCTGATTAAAAACAAGAGATAAAGATTTCAATCGGAATTCTAGATTTTCGCCACTATTTTTTTCAAATTCAATGAAGGTCTAAATCTTTTTTTTTTTTTTTTTTAAATAATGTATCCTCATCTCACTCAAATCCAAACCCAAATGAAATATATTTTTTTTATAAAAAATTGAATCAATAATCTCGTGTTTTTATTGTAAGAGTTAAGTGATTATTATTTTGGAATAACTACCCGCACTAAATTAACTCAATTAAATCTGGTCCCATTGTCCCTCCGTTACAAACCAACTGACGTGGTCTCTCTCTTCATAATTTATTTTTCCTTCATAATTTATTTTTCCGTTCATTGAAATGAAAATAATAAATAATTAAAAAATATATATATATCTAAAACGACCAAAGCAATAAATGAGAAAACGAAAGGTCACGTGACGACGAATATTCTCACCGTGGCGTGAGGAACAAGGGGAGAGGAGTAAAAAAACTGAATAAACAAAATAGTAAAATATTCTATTTGTTTGTTAGGTCGGGTCGAGACGAGTCGGTTCGGGTCGGGTCGGTTCATCATAAATAAATAAATAAATTATAAATATCCTAGGAAGGGAATTCATATAAGAGAGAGAAGAGAGAGAATTTAATAATTAGGTTAAAAAGAGAGAGAGAGAGAGAGAGAAAGAAAGAAGAAGGGAAAAGTTGGTGGCGATTGGTTGATACACAGATAGAGAGAAGCTCTGGATTCCACCTTCTTCCGTCCTCCGCGACGGTTCTTTTGCCGCTTTGCCTTTCAGGTTTTTTTTTTTTTTAAATTTTTTTTATGTATTTTTTTCCAGATTTGATTCTTTTTTTTAATAAATCGGATCTGATCTGGTTCCTTTGGATCTCTCGCCGTTAATTCAGTTTTTGTTTTGATTTGATTTGATAGGGTTTCTTTTTTCTGTTTTCGTTTTCATTTTAAGGTTTTGGAAATTCGGCGCTGAGATTATTATTATTGTTGTTGTTGTTGTTATTATTCATTGTGCGTGGCTGGTGATGGATAGAGTTACGGATATGAGTTGTATAATTTGTTTTATTTTCGGAATCGGAGAACGGATTGATCCATTATGGTAATTCTGTTTGTTTTGTTAAACTTAAGATTTCATGTTTGCCGAGCTTGAATTTTGGTGGAAACATGGCTGATGACTATGTTAGAATTTAGATCAATCTTTATTATCCTGTCCTGGCATGTTGATGGATGGTGTTGTAATTTCATATGGAATTACATTTACTTGCTCTTTTGTAAAACTTATACGTGGTTTGTTGGTTTCAATATATTTGTTTATAATTTAAGTGTAGCATTTTGTGGTAGCATTGTTTTGGTTGTTGGCGCAGATGAAAATTTATTAGATGAGGATCAAAAACGAAAAAATGTGAAAACCGTTTTTGGTTAAATCCTTGATTTAATGCTAATTTCATTAAAACTTTGCACACATCATCTAGTTTTATCACGCTGTGCTGTAACATTGGGATTCTGTTTTATCTGACTGGATTTCTTTGGATTCTCATTTTTCTTTTTGTAATTTTCATGTCAGGTCGTGCAGGTCTTGGATCTAAGCTGAACAATTTTTTGTTTTCCAAGACATGGAGCAAGTGTACGTGTGGTCAAATTACTACAAGTATAGAGCTTTTTCATTCCAGGAAGTGCTGGACTGGCGGTTTCTTGTCCTTGGAGGTTTTCTTTTGGTGTCCTTCATCAATTGCACCTAGTGCTCGGATCTCGTTTAATGATCAGTATAGGAGGCATAATGCAAATATCTTCTGAGATAGGTGTTGGATCTTTAGTGCACTTTTACAAGTAAGCATTACATCACTTTCTTCTTATCCCTGATTATGCTGTGCATTCTCTAATAAAATTTTGCTTGTTAGGGCATTTGTGAGACAACATCCAGCTTATAATTTCAAGAAGACATCTTCCGGGGTACAGTTCGTAGTGCACTTTTTTGTTTTTTTGCATGTTTATCTACTTATTCCAAATTTGTTTAGGGTTTCTCTAACTTTTATCCTTTTGTTCTTCTTGCTGCAGGGTTGAGATCTGCAAGTGCGAGAAGTTTGCTTTAGTAGCATTAGATAAATAATTCCATCGAGATTCTGCAGACTGTAGGTCTTAGATATCGTTCCATTGTTGATCCTGAGGGGTATCCGTTAGAAGGACAAGATGTCAGTTTACAGAAGATTTTGCTACTTCCTTTCTAGCTTAGATGAGTTACCTGTTCTTTAGTTTTTGAACCTTTTTTACTTCCTTCCGTTGCTGGAATAATCGTTTTCGTTTGGTCTGTTGATTTGTGTCAATATGCTTTATAGAGTGCTACTTTTCCTTCATCCTGTCAGTAATATTGTGAAGCTCCTGCTCTTCATTTAGTAAACAATAAGGCTCCAAAGCTTGTCCATCAGAACACTACTTGGTCTGTTCTCTTGCATACTGCAACAGAAAATTAATGGTGGACTCAGTTGGACCAGTAGAGCATTTTGTTTAATTTTAAGAGTTTTTACTAGCAATCATCTTGGTACAGTAAATGTCATATATCTTCGAAGGTTCATCTGCTTTTCTTGAATAAAAAAAGAGCTTCTTTCTGTTCCACAAGAAAAATGGAAAGGTGAGTGACTTACCTTTAAGGCTTTGCTTGTTCTATATGTTCTATGTTTTCTTTGTTATTCTCTGTTTGATTATTTTTCTTTATTGCCTAATATAGGTACAAGTTAATTAAGGAAGTCGGTGATGGAACATTTGGGAGTGTCTGGCGAGCTATTAATAAGCAGTCTGGTGAAGTTGTAAGTATGCTTGGAGCTTCCATTTCCAGTTAATTAGAGAAATATTTTGCTCTTAAATTGTCGGGTGTTATTAGTGACAGTTTTAATTTTGACAGGTTGCGATTAAGAAAATGAAGAAGAAATATTACTCTTGGGAGGAGTGTGTAAATTTGAGAGAGGTTAAGGTATAATGATTTGTCTGTCAGATTAAAATGCCTGATAACTTCATTGTGTCATGTGCTTAATGGTTACTTCTTATGGCAGTCACTACGGAAAATGAATCATCCAAACATTGTGAAGCTTAAGGAAGTCATCCGGGAAAACGACATTTTGTACTTCGTTTTTGAATACATGGTAAACGGATCATTATGTTTTTAATTTCCATTGTTATGATTTGTTGTTGTGCATGAGGGCCGATTACGATTTTCTGGTTGACCATTTCACTGCCCAGGAATGCAACCTTTACCAACTTATGAAAGACAGAGAGAAGCTTTTCTCTGAAGCTGAAGTCAGAAATTGGTGTTTCCAAGTTTTCCAAGGTCTGGCTTACATGCACCAGCGGGGATATTTTCATCGTGATCTGAAGCCTGGTAATTCTGACATTTTGTCATTCATTACCATCTTAGATGAGTGACTGGTATGAATAGAAACAGATTACATTGTTAGAACACACTGAAGAAAATTTGCAGTCTAGTTCATATACCACTTTCTCATAATGTTCTTTAAATGACCATTATCCTCTTCTTGGTCGTTTTGTTTTTGCTTCTTTATTTGGCTATGGTTATTTTTTGTGGGAAATGAATGCCTAATTGACTGTTGGCATGCTTAAGCTCAATCACTTCTTTATCTTAAATAGTCAAATATCATTCATATCTTCATTAGTTTCATATCATGTTGTTTGTACCTTTTTATTACTGTAAGATGATGTTGCTTTGTGCAAATTCATACGTCCTTTTAAATGTTTCTAGAACTGACATTAATTTGTTGGACCTAAAGCTAATATTGCACACTTTTCATTGCAGAGAATTTGCTTGTTTCAAAAGACATAATTAAAATTGCTGATTTTGGTCTTGCCCGTGAAGTTAATTCACGTCCGCCATATACGGAGTATGTCTCAACCCGATGGTATGTTTTTTTTGGCTCTTCTTTCTTCCCCTTTACTGCTACTTTTGTTTCCTAAGTTGTACCTGTTTTTTGATGCCTTAAAATTTATGTCAGGTATCGAGCCCCTGAAGTTCTGCTCCAGTCATACCTGTATAGCTCTAAAGTTGGTCAGTGCTTCCTTGAAAATGGTTCACTTTAATCATGTTAATCACAATTACCAAATGTTTCTGCTTGATTGTTTACACTAACTTATTTTGCGTTTAGATATGTGGGCGATGGGTGCTATCATGGCTGAGGTGATCACTCTCCGTCCTCTCTTTCCGGGTACTAGGTACGTAATAGTTCCCTTCTCATGTCCTATGTTCCATTTCTTTTGTTCTACATTAGACAAGTGATGCACCTGGTGGTGAACAAATTGTTATGTGTATGATATATGCTGAAGTACTTGCTTAGATTTGGTTTCTTAAGTTTTTGGGTGGATGGGATATAACAGTATGTCATCTTTGGCAATTTCTTTGGTCACAACAATTAAGAATCTGGATTCTGGAATTTGATAGTGATTGAACATTATAACTGTGAAATTATTTGGCGTAGAGAGTTCACGTCGTCTTTTTTATTGCAGTGCAATTAGTTAATAATCATATATTTTATGATTTATGTTTTTATGATTTCAACTTTTGTTTGGAGGTTGATCACGATCTGTTACAGTTTTATTAATCGGCTTGCAAGGAACTGCTGGTGTTAATAAATTTTCTATATATCGTTTATGTCTGCAGTGAAGCAGATGAAATATACAAGATATGCAGTGTGATAGGCACCCCAACTCAGGATTCTTGGGCTGATGGACTTCTTCTTGCAAGAGATATTAACTACCAGTTCCCACAGGTCAGACATAAAAACAATATTTTGTGTTCAGAAGTGCTGTGGAAATGTGTGAATGAGTGATGTAGTTAAGTAAAATATGTAAGCAGCTTATTAAGGCATTGCTATTAAAGTAGGTTTCTATATTTTATTCTGTTCAGATTATTGTAAACAGATCTAAACATCAGTAGTTTTTACTTTAGTTGAACACTAATGTAAGATTTAAATACTAGAAATTACATTTCTTTCAATTGTCACTGCAGTCGGCCGGTGTCCCTCTCTCTGTTTTAATGCCGTCAGCTAATAAGGATGCAATCAGCCTGATAACAGTAAGTCACATTATGTATTGACCACATTCAAAGACCATTATTATACTACATGCATTTAATTTTTACAGAATGGGGATTTTTATTATTTTATGTGCTTTTTTAGACTGAATTGTTATCTGGTAATGTAATCAATCTGTGGCTTTTCTGTTGCATCTCTTGTTTTCTCCATTCAATTGTTTAGTCACTTTGCTCATGGGATCCCTGCAAGAGACCAACAGCTGCAGAGGCCTTGCAACATCCTTTCTTTCAGGTATTACTTCAGGATTTTTTTTTCTTGGGGTACATAGAAGCTTTTGCATAATCACGTTTCTTTTTGAGTTGGAGACATAATAGATACTGGTCGATTAATTTGCTCTTAATGTTGCAGAGTTGCTTTTATGTTCCGCCATCTCTTCGTCCCAGGGCAGCTGTTAATGGAACACCTCCATCTGGTTTGTCTATTTATGCCAATTATTTTTTCCTGACAAATTGATGATGAATAGTAATTTTGGAGCTGTTTTGCCACTTACATCGATTGTATGGTAACCTAAGTTATGTGTATTATTCCAGCTGGGACAAAGGGGGCATTAGAACAGCAAGGTGCTAGGAGGTTTTCTGGGGCTTTATCTAATTCAAAGCTTGTTAGCAGTTTTTCTTCACCAAAGTTAAATGCTCATACAAATACAGGTAATGTTATGTGGGTTGCGGGGCAAGCTTTTTCTTTGTTTCCTTTATGATTGCTTGGATCAATAGCTCTATTCCTGATATCTATGCCCATGGAAATATAGTATTTAATAGGATAAAATGTATATGATTACTCGGAGGAATTAGAGAGAGGAAAGAAATTGCTAGCCTGGAAATTGATCTCAGGGCAAAGTCCAAGATACCTTCACATTTTTGTAGCATAGTAGAGAAAGAAATTGGTCTTTGCCTTTTCTGTTCGTTGTATGTAGGTTTTCATACCATACTAAATGCTCTTGCAGGTGTGCAGCGCAAGCTGGAAATGGCTAATCAGAATCAGGTGAGAGCTGGGATCAATCTTCCTTTTAGGTTATATCTTTTCATGATTTCTGCAGCTTTTGTTTTGATTCATATTTTGTACATTTATGTGTGTGCATGTGCAATGTTGCTATTGAAGGTGATTCTTCCTGAATAATGCTGTTAAGCATCTGTACTAGTTTCTAATTTTGTTGATAAGTGTCTTTATGTTGAAAATGGGGATCATGGCTGTTTTAGAAGTTCGTAATGAAATGTTAGATTTCCTATTATGGCATTATTACTTTAAACTGCCTTAAGTTTTCTTCAACAAATTCTTAACCTACTTTCTCATTCAAATAAAACCTAATGTTTCTAACTTGCAATTTCATCATTTGTCCACCATGCTAATTATAACGTAGCACTGTGTAACAGTAAAATTAATCAAACACATACTTTGCCAACAGCAAAGTTAACCTAACAAGGACCTACTTTTTTTTCCTTGGCAACTGATTATAATTTCAGCACACTTAATCACCTTCAGTGTTAAGTGAAACTCTTGGTCAATCATTTTACCATCTATGTATATTTCAAAGTATATTTCTCTTCTGTCAGGTATTTTTTTTATAAAAAAAAAAAAGAGGTAGTTTTTCAGGTTGGTACAGTTTAAAAGCGCCTTAATAAGCAACTCATTACCGAATAATTGCTTAATAAATAGTTTCTTACGTTAATTTCCCTTTCCCCCCCTTTTCTGAAGGTTGCTAATAAATCAATGAACAACCCTGTCAAACCACCAAGATATCGCCCAGCAGAGAGGAAGAGTCCAAGTAAGTTTCTAGATGATTAATATATTGCACTTTGAAATATAGTTTCAATAAGTTTGACTAATTAATGGACTTTAGTTTTTCGTATTTCTATTCCATTTTGATCATGTACACTGTTTCCTTTAAGAAAATGGATAATGTTGTCTGCTTTTGTCTCTTTAGGCAAGATGCCTTGAATTTTGATTTCTAAGTTCTGTTCATGAATGATGGACTTGTTAACTTGGAAATGTTTTGCATTATTTGGCAGCCACCGTCAACAAAGGTAGAACTGTACGTGGAGTTTCAGATGCAGCTGAGAAGTTGGCAAACATGTCGATTACTTCCCGCAGGCAGTCCGTGGGGCAGCTGAAACCGCCTGCTATGAAAACTGGAGTACAATGGAATGCTGCTGATTCAGGAGACTTGTTTCTCAGACCAACTCAACCTGGCAGAACTTATACCAGGAAAGTTGTGGGAAAATAAGGACTTTTCTGAGGGTCTTACAATAATGTGGTCTCATGGAATGTGTCGAGTACAATAATAATAACAATATTAATAGTAACTGTGTGTGTGTGGATTTGCTACTTATCTTGAATGGTCAGGTCATTTATTGTGGATGAATTTCCAGTTTGATTTGTCATAATGCATGGTCTATCATGTTAGTTTATGAATGTGGCTTCTGTTTAATATGTTTGGCTCGTTTTCGTATTTGGCGACACCTGCTTTCAAATTTTAGGTAAAAAAATGATTTCAAAGTTAATAAACGGTATTTACGCTCTTTTTGATTCTTTTATATTAACGAGTTGGACTTATGTATTGGGATATTTATGTCATCTAATTCCGGTCCCTATTAGTGAATTGGAGAGGTTCAGTGATACCATATTTCTCACTATACTGTTAATTCCATTCTTTTGCATGTAAATTACACTAGCACTTTGCTTAACATTCTTTTTTGGAAATCCCGCCGTGAATCTACCTGAAACGGGTTTAAGCGAAGCAGGTAAAATCCCCGACTGTCTGAAGTTTTAGGAGAAATATATCTTATAAACTTGGACTCGAGACTTGGCAACCAAGTGTTAAGTCATTTGCCACCAACTCACACATCTTGGGGCACACTTTGCTTAACATATAATTAATTTACATGCCACTTGTCTTAAAAACACTAAGGTATCAAGGATTAATAAATCAACCAATCTCATTAATTTACATGTAATTTCAGCAACAATATAAAGTAAATTCATAGCATAATAGAAGGATTTTTGAAACATTCCAATTAAGTTCTCATTATTCAGAAATTCATTGATCACAAGAATTTTTTTTTTTCGAAATATAAAGTCTTCGTTTATCCGAAAGCAAATAACTACACATAAATCACTATTCTGTTATTGATTTAAGCTCTGTTTGATATTGTAATTTGATCTGTGATGAAATGACAAAATTATGTTTTAGTCAAAATATAATTTTTAAGTGCTTAGTTGCGATTATTTATTGTGATTTCTTTTAAAAATCACGTTTTACGGAACGAAAAAAATATTATTTATTTTGCTTGTATTTTTTTGGAATGTTTGTGTAACACCCCAATTTTCACGACGCAATCATGATGGTCCTTTCTTTCATGTGCGAAGTATCATCTAAGCATATGATCATGCATTTTTATTGATTCATTTCATGTGGGAAATTTTTCCGAGAACGCGGGAATATTTTTACAATTTTGTTGTACATTTAAATTTTATCTCATTATGAACAGTTTTTGGTGTTTTGGCCATAACTTGAACTACATTTGTTCGTTTCACTACAAAAATTAGACCCTTTAGCGTCGAAAAAATTCGACGCCATAAGTCACATTTTCGACGCAAAATACAATTAGCGTCGAATTAATTAGACGTAAAAAATGGACGCTGAAATGTCGACTAGAATCACTTTTAGCGTCGAAATAAATAAATGCGACGCTAAAAACTATATTTTGCGTCCAATTTATTTCGACGCTAAATTAAATTTTCTGACGCTATAGGTTATATTTGGTGACGAAATAATTCGACGCCAAAAGGCAAACTTTTAGCGTCGAAACGTGTCGACGCTAAAGTATATTAAAAAAGTAATATCTGTATACTTACATCGGTCATTTTTTGTTACTATTAGCGTCGAAATTTTCGACGCCAAAATTCAATAGTTAAAAAAATTTGTTTTTTAAAAATTATTAATTTACTTCTTTTTGGTCTAAAATATTTAATTTAATTGAAAAAAATCTAATTAATAACAGAATTACGAAATATTATAATAAATATTATATTGAAATTTGTTTTAGAAAAAAAATATTATATTAATCCATTTGTTCAAAATGTTATACAAAACCAAATATAAAATTAATTGCTACTGTGATGGGGGACGCTCGAGCCCGATGCACCCTGACTGATTGAGGCCTCGAACATCTGACGGAAAGCCAACATTTGCTGTTCCAACTGCTCCATCTTCTTCTCGTGGTCCACCATCTTCTTCTCGTGGTCCACCGTGACCTGTTGTAGCTTCTCATTAGTCTGCTTCAGTTCGTCTCAGGTGGTGGCTAGCTCGTCTTTGGTGGTGACTAACTCGTCTCGAAGAGAGGCATTGTCCGAATTAACAGTATTGCGTGCATATGACATCGGCTTCTTACGAGTGCCAAGGCCAACGTTGTAAGCTATCTGATTCTTGAAAACCAATTGCGACAACTGCTCATCTGGTATCGAGTCGGACCCTGTCTCCTGAGTTTGAGGTTGGAGTTCCATCATTTCGTTAGGTTTCAAAAGATAAGTTAATATTAGAATTTGAGAAAAAAAATTAACATATATAATATTAATTATTTTATTTTAAAAACTGAAACTTACATAGCAGCGTTCGGCTTCTTCATTTATCCATTTGTTCCTCTCATTGTAATGCGTCACACGCAAAAAATCTGGAAATGATTGCACCTCACCTATGCTACTCTGTTATAAACAGAAAATAAATTCAATATTATTTCACATTAGTAAAAACAATGAACTGTTAAATTTTACGTTAGAATATATTTACCTCAGAATGTTCGGCACGATGTTGGATAAATGGCTTCGAACCTCCACGATGGTTAAAACGCAAGTGACTTTGATTTTCCGCATTTGCGTGACATTTATCCTGCATTTACCAACACTGTAAGTACCGAAAACAAAGAAAATTATAAATTTCCGTTTATTTCAAAATTTATCTCGTGTTTTTTGCTAGACCAAAGCTCACATAAGAATGTTCAGTCTTGCTCCTCTATAAAATCATGTTTGTGTTGTGGAGCATCTGAAGGTTCATGTTCGTCGAATATTGGTTTCGGGACTTTTGTCCTATAATCTTTATAACTTTTCCCCATGTGATAGTCAATATATTGTTGGACATTCAATTTGGTCAGATCGAAGTCGAACCACTCCTACATGAAAATTCGAGTTAAAATAAGTATAAAATAAAAATGTTAACTAACAAACAATATCGAAAACTTACAAGTAGCGAAGAGAATAGCTGGTTGATTTTCGTCTCCCACGGTATCTTTCTCCAAGAAACGTAGTTTTGGGGTGCTTCATATCGAGCTGTAGCTCCTATGGCTGTATTAAACGCTGAATTATGTTGTCCGACTTGACTCTGTCCATCATCTGATATCTCTATCCGGATACGGCCGTGAGCTTTAACGTACTTAGCCAACCCCAGGCCACGGGTGCGTCCTCGACCCTTCGCTGTACTGGACTCACCTGTGCTAGCAGAGACTCCACCAGGGCCAGTTGTCCTTGCTGATGTAGATGGAGTCGCGTTAGCCCGTTTGCGATTGCCCGGTGCCATCTGCAAAAACCCGTCGCATTAGCGTCATCAAATTCATCATCATCATCAAAGTAGCATCATCATCAAATTCAGATTCATCATCAACAACCATCATCATCATCAAAGTATCATCATTATCAAAGTATCATCATCATCAAAGTATCATCCTCATCAAACTATCATCATCATCATCAAAGTATAACATCATCATATCAATCAAAGTATAACATCATGATAATCAAAGTAGCATCATTATCAAAGTATCATAATCATCAACAACCATCATCATCATCAAAAACCATCATCATCATCAAACTATCATCATCATCATCAAAGTATAACATCATCATATCAATCAAAATATAATGAGGCACAATAGTCTAAGCCCCAGCCTTTTACAACTATAGACTTTAAAATAAAAGAGCTAAACTCACTAAAGCTTCCTTATATGATGATATATGAAATGTCTAGACATGGTTGAAGCTGATGCATCAACTAAACCAATTTGATCTTTAAGACAAAATGTAAGTCCATCATAATGTACCCAAAATAGCTATCCAACCAAATGCCACTAATCTCACAATTGCCAACTAACCCAAATGGAAAAAACAATATCGCAAGTTGCCACTAATCTCGCATAAAACAATATCGAAAAAAATAGATTTTCACATACGCAAGCCAAATGGAGTTCTAAAGCTTCAGAAGTTTTGACAATTAGAGACCTAATTGAGATTGTCCAATATTACAAATATTATAAGTGTCTTTGTTTGGTTCACTGACCATCTCACATATATTAGGAGTCAGCTCTCAGCTCACAGCTTTCAACAAAAGATAACTCTACATGCATTCACAATCTAGTTTATCCAAATAAAAAACATAATCTAACAGTCTAGATTGTTGCTCCTACATTCACCAGAAACAAAACAAAAGCTTATGTCACAAACACAACACCACCATACTTTCAATGAATTCGAAACACAAAATTCTGCAGAAAATCCCGCTACGTTGCCATACTTCACACAAACTTAAGTGCTATAAAATCATCAAAACAACCAAAACAGACGACAATTCAAATGATCAGTATAACCTTGTGTTTTCGTTGTTGACTCCAGTTTTTTTATTCATGTTTCCCCAACTTATAATATATTATGCACTATACTGTAAAATTTAATACCTAATGTCTTTAAAACATATATAATTTTCATTAGAAACCCATTTTTTTCCGCTGCTATTGCTATTTCGGGCAGAACATCAGCATATTGCTGCTGTTCTGCCCAGAACAGCAGTAAATTGCTACTGTTCTGGGCATAATCCAAACCATTACCAATCTTTCAACCCATTCGGCCACACCCATTTCTACATAACATAATACAATCTTCATCAACACACAATAAGGCTTCCTCTAACATCAAATTCGGCTACCACACACCCAAGCATATATCGGTTATCTCATCGTTTGCAGGTTGATTGTAACTACTGCTCCCTTCGCCAGAATCAATAAACCGTGACTGAGAATGATACTGCTCACCGTGATAAATCCACGTACGGTAAGTTGGTGATATTCTTGGCATGTATAAATGATTATGAACTTCATCTAACCGCTTTCTTTTCATATTCAAATAATTTGTACATGGACAACGAACACGACCTTCTGCATCAATGTGTTGCTTTGCGACTTCCATAAACTCATACACTCCATTACGATATTCAACACTCAATCTATCCAGCGAGCTCATCCAATTTCTATCCATTTCAGCAGAATACCTAAATATAATAATATAATTATTAGATATCATATTACAGTAATCAACATTACTAATTCATTAATAATTTATTTAAGCATATACATATATATATTTGGTTGATAAATTAAATAGTTTACAGAAAAATTCTATTTTGTTAATTAATTAACTTACTCTACATATATGAATCATAAATCACTAACAAAAAGCATATAAACAACATATATAATCATAAAAATTGAAAATAATAAAGAAATATGAAAGAAGATTTACCTTATCGGAAATTGATTACAATTTTATTGAAAATTTTTAGGAGATTTGTGAGGCTTGTAGAAGAGAAATTCTCAGGTTTCAGAGGATGAAAATGAAGAGAAAGAGAGAAAAAACAGAGGGGGAGAATGGTTGGTGGCATTCTGCATTTTAATCTATATTTAGCGTCAAAATAATAAATTCGACGCTAATTGTTTTTATTTTTAGCGTCGAAATTGAATATTCGACGCTAATTGTTGTCGTTTTTAGCATTGAAACAACAATTTCGATGCTAAATGTCCGAAATTTAGCGTCGACATAAATTTAGACGCTAAAAATTAAAGGATTATCGGTAGATTAGAATCTTCATAAATCTTTAGCGACGCTATATAGTCGACGCTAAATGTCTAACTTTTGGCGTTGACGAATATTTTTGACGCTAAAAGTTTAACATTTGGCGCAAAAAATTATTGGGATAGTAAAATTATTTAGCGTCGAATATTTTTCGACGCTATAGTATTACTTTTAGCGTCGAAAAATATTTTCGACGCTAAAATTTGAATACTTGACGTCGAAATTTATTTTCGTCGCTAAAAATATGACATTTAGCGTCGAATTTCAATTTCGACGCTAAAAGTAATACTATAGCGTCGAAAAATATTCGACGCTAAAAGCCATAATTCTTGTAGTGTTTTTAGTTATTTTGACACCGTTAGGAAAACTTATACACAAATCTACAACTTACGTGTTAAATATTTTTCCAATTTTTGACTAGAAATAAGTCAATATCAATTATTTTTCCAATGGGTCTGCACTGTACGAAAATTATAAAAAGAAACCACATGTGGCTCACGTTTTTGGCATTATTCTTCTTCTCCACTTTTCTCTCCCTCGAAGGAAAGCAAAAACAACAACAAACTTAGCCCCCCTTTTTTTTTTTGCCTTTGGAACTCTCGGTCACACACCTACATGTAACCACCAAAATTTTTGATATCAATCTAGCCAAGTTCGTTCCTTACCCATTACCTTTGATTTTATGTTGAGAAATAGAATTTCATGATAGCTTAAGCTGAAAAAGTTGAGTTCTTGAATTTGACCCGTGTGAAAATCATGAAATCTTGTGAAATTAATATTTTTTTTGTCGTTATTCATGCTTAAATAGATGTTTTATACTATGAGAATTGCATGATTTGATTAAATCTTTGAAGTTTAATTTTTGGGTCTTTGGCCGAACCTTGGGGGAAGAAAAAGAAAACCTAATTTGAAGGAAATTATGAAATGTCTTTATGTGAGTAAGGTTAATGTTGATGTTAATGTTAGTGTTAATGTTAATGTATTGATGTTGTGAGTAGTATGGATTGTAGCACGACATATGTTAGTAGCTTATACGATGTCGTTTTAGTGTATTGTCGCCGAATACGCAGTTGATGCATGCAAGTGCTATGCCGCGAAACGGTTAGAGTGTGTTTGATAAATAAACATAATGATATTCAAGTCATATTACATGATTGGGATAGCTTGGCATGCATGTATCATTTACACGCACATTTAGGTTCGTAGGTGATGTCTCGAATAGCTTAGGATGTAAGAAAACGTCTTAAGCTATCGCATCAGCATAATCACATGCATTGCAATATTCACACGCATGTATATCATCATAGTGTTCAAGTACATTAATCGTGTTTGGACACGTGTTTTATAGACTCCAGGTAGGGGATTCGTGTGGTTCCATCCGAGCATGTCAGCACTTGGGCATCAGTTCTGTGAGTGAATGCTACTCCCGTTTTTAGATTTTTACGTTTTCAAGTTATTTACATTTACGATATGCTTATTTTTTTCAATATATGCTATACAATTTACGTTTTATGTCTCATGTTTTAGTTCAAGTATTCAGTTTAAAAATTCAACTATGTTTTCAGTCTATGTATTCGGTATATGTATTCGTTTATTTCTTTAATTCATGTTATCAAGTTTGTGATTTCATCTCATGTATTCTGTGTGTGTTTTCAGCATACATTTCAGTTTACGTTTTTCATTCATTATGTTTGCATGTTTAACGATTTCAAGTAATATTTTCCATAAGTCATGGATATGGATTATTTTTCATGCTACAATCCTACAGCTTACGCTTTCAGCTTGTATGTGTCCTACACGTGCCACAAGATCACTAAGATGATTTGTGTGTGAATAAATCAAAGAGAGTTGCAGAAATACTCACATTGACCGGATGAGTTTCAAGACTTTTTCTTTATATTTCAGAAGCTCCAAGCTTTCTTTGTTGTTCAAAACTCATGGGTGAGTTTCCCTATCACCTTAAGTTGACTCCTTATGTGCTAGCAAAAATAAATTTTTGAAAGAAAAAATTTCCATTCCAAAGGGTATAACAATCGGCCAAGGAGAGAAGTAGGAAGATGATGAATAGTTCCACCACTTGTTTTCCAAAAACAAACATATATATATATTAAAGTGGACTTGGTAGGTGTGTGTTATTAAAAAATCAATTATGGTTCC